>JAANYP010003157.1:233379-245972 GCA_020465985.1 Centrapalus pauciflorus
CCCACTCTTTCCTTTTTTTTTTCCTTTTCTCCCTCACCTTTATCCCCCTTTTGTTATTTTTTTTCCCCAGTTTACCCCTATTTTCTTCATCTTGTTTTTATTTTCGTATTTTTTCTTTTCTTTTCCCCTTTTTTTTGGTGATCAATTTTTTCCTTCCCCCCTTCCCTTCCCTATTTTTTTTCCAAATGTGACCTATTATGGCTGTTTTAATGTGAGGTAAACTTACTATTTTGTGGAACTATTGCCATGCATGGCCACTTTATTTTATTTGCGTGTGCTGATTGCAACCATTTTTTCACCACAACGGTGCTATTGTTGTGGGCTTTGGTCACATAAAATTATGCCAAATGTGGCCGTAGGTGTAAAACGTGTACACCCTCTGCTCTTTTAAGTGAGGTAAAACTAGTTATTTTGTTGTGAACTATGCCAATGCAATGGCCACCTTATTTTTCTTGTGTGTGACTGATGCAACCTCTTGGGTCACCACAACGAGTGTCTTGTCTGTGTGCTTTTGTCACATAAAAACATATGCCAAAATGTGGTGTCGGTGTTAATAAAACTGTGACCATAAGATGTTTTACGTGAGGTATAACTTTTGCTATTTTGTGTGACTATTGGTCCAGCATGGCCACTTTATTTATATTTGTGTTGGCTTGATTGCACCCAGGTTTGGGTTTTGGTCACATAAATTATCGTTCAAATGTGGCCGTAGGTGTTAAAAAGTGTGACCATCATGCGCTTTCTACATGACAGGTAAAATTGTATTTTGTGTGGATATTGTCCATGCAATGGCCACTTATTTTTACTCTCGTGTGGGCTGATTGCCAACCTTTTTGGTCAAAAACGAGTGAATTGTTGTGGGGCTTTGGTCAATAAAATTATGCCAAATGGGCCGTACGGTGTTAAAAATGGAGACCCATACGCTATTTTAAGTGAGGGTTAAACTTGTGTTTTGTGGTGAATATTGTCTAAATTTCAAATCAGCCAATTTATTTTTATTTGTGTGTGGCTGATTGCAACAAATTTGGTAACAAAGAGTGTAAATGTGTGGGCTTTGGTCATATCAAAATTATGCCAACTGTGGACGTAGGTGTTACAAAGTGTGACCATCTGCTGTTTGTAAATCTTTATTTTTGTGTGCCCTATTGTCATGCATTGGCATTTATTTGCTATTGTGTGTGTTGCCTGATTGCAACCCGTTGTGGGTTTTGGTCACCTAAAATTTAGTCAAGGTGGCGTACGGTGTTAAACTACGGTGACATATGCTTTTTTAAGGATCGGTAAACTTGTATTTGTGTCGACTATTGTCCATGCATATGGCCACTTTATTTTACTAGTTGTGTGGCTGATTGCCAAACCATTTTTTCTACACAACGTGTTGTTTGTTGTGGGCTTTGGAATTAAAAATTATGCCAAATGTTGGTCGTATGGTGGTAAAACGCTGTCAAAAATATGTCTGTAAGGAGCGAGTAAACTGTGTGGTTTGGTTCGGGGACCTTGTAAATTAAATCGGCAATCTTTAATTTTGAGTTGTGTGTGGGCTGATTGCAAAAAATGTGCGTAACAAAAGATCCGTGACATGGTTGTGTGCTGTTTGGTAAATAAAATTATGCCAAATGTGGACGTAGGGTAAATATCCAGGTGAAAAATTATGTGTTTTAGCAGGTAAAAATGTATTTTCCTGTGTGACTATTGTCAATGCATTGGACACTTTAATTTTTTATGTGTGTGTGCATGAATGAAATAAATTTGCTAAAACAAGCCGTGTTTGTTGTTGGGCTTTGGTCACATAAAAATTAGGCCAACATGGGGACGTAGGTGGAAAAAATTGTGAACATAGGATGGTTTTAAGTCACGTCAACGGGTTTAATTGGGTTGGGGACTATGTCCATGCTATTGGACACGGTATTTTTATTGTGTGCCTGATTGCAACCATTTGTCACTACAAAGAGTGTCTTGTTGTGGGCTTTGGTAACCAACAAAAACATTATGTCAAATGTGCCGTATTGGTGTTAAAAAAGTCGTGAACACCATGATATCTTTTAAAGTGAGGTAAAATTGATCTTTGGTGAATACTTGTATATGAAATGGCTACAATTTATTTTTATTATAGTGTATGGTTGATTGGACAAGTTGGGTCAAATAAAAGAGTGTCATGTTGTGGGGTTGGTGGACATTAAACATTATGAAAAAGGGGTATCGGGCGTCGTAAAAGTGTGACACTATGATATTTAGAGTCGGATTGGCCCTAAAATTGTTTCTGTGTCGACTATGTCAAATGATACGCGATATTTATTTTATTTGTGTGTCGGCTGATTTGCGAACTTTTGGTCACACTATCGAGTGTCGTTGGGTGTTGCTCTTGGGTCACACGATTCCAATTCTGTCCAATGTGTCCGTCGGGGATCAAAAAATTTTGTGACTCATATGCTCGTTTTTAAGTGAGGTTAAAACTTATTATGTTGTGGGACTATTGTCATGCAGGGGCCCACTTTATTTTTATTTTTTTGTGTGATGATTGCAATCATTTTTTCACCACAACGCGTGTCTTGTTGTGGGCTTTTGGTAACATAAATATATCCACATTGTGGCCGTAGGTGTTAATAAAAAAGTGTTAACCCATATGCTCTTTTAAGTGATGTAACATCTAGTATTTTGCCTTTGAACTATTGCCAATGCAATGGCCATCTTTATTTTTATTTGTGTTGACTGATTGCAACCTTTTGGTCAACTAACGAGTGTTTGTGTGTGCTGTGGTCACATAAAAAATATGCCAAATGTGGTGGTAGGTGTTAAAAATGTGTGACCAAAGCTGTTTTTAAGTGAGGTAAACTTGTATTTTGTGTGCGACTATGTCCATGCCATGGCCACTTTGTTTTTATGTGTGTGTGGGGATTTGAAACACCAGTTGTGGGTTTTGGTCACATAAATTATTGTCAAATGGGGCCGTAGGGTTAAAAAAAGTGCTGACCATGCGCTCTTGTAAAGAGGTAACTTGTATTTTTGTGTGACTATTGTCCATGCAATGGCCACCTTTATTTTTAATCTAGTGTTGGGCTGATTGCCACCTTTTGGCAACACAACGAGTTGAATTGTTGTGGGCTTTTGGTCACATATAAATATGCCAAATGTGGCCGTATGGTGTTAAAAAGGTGACCTACGCTCTGTTAAGTGAGGTAAACTTGTTTGTTTTGGTGGACTATTGTCCTATTTCAATCGCCATCTTTATTTTTATTGTGGGGTGTGGCTGATTGCCACCTTTGGTCACCCAACGAGTGAAATGTGTGTGCTTGGGCATATTAAAATTTTGCCAAATGTGGCCGAGGTGTTAAACAAAGTTGTGACCCATATGCTGTTTGTAAACCTGTATTTGTTGGACTATTCTCCATGCATTGGCCACTTTATTTTATGTGTGTGTGTCCTGATCTGCAACCGTTGTGGGTTTTGGTACATAAAAATTATGTCAAATGTGGCCGTAGGTGTTTAACAAAGGTGACCCATATGCTCTTTTAGTGACGGTAAAAGTATGTGTGTGACTATTGTCCACATGCAATGGCACTTATTTTTATCTAGTGTGTGGGCTGATTCCAACCTTTTGGCACACAATGGAGTGAATTCTTGTGGGCTTGGACACACTAACTGATGCCACCATGTGGCCGTAGGTGTTAAAAAGTGTGACACATACGCTCTTTTAAGTGATGTAACTGTGTTTTGTGTGGACTATGTTCCTTCCAATGGTCCACCTTTAATTATTTTTTATTTTTTATTTGTGTGTGGCTGATTGCAAACTTTGGTCACAAAACGAGTGAAATTTGTGGGCTTTGGTCATATAAAATTATGCCAATGTGCGCCGTAGGTGTTCTAAAAGCGGTGGAACCCAACTGCTGTTTGTAAAACCTGTTTATTTTGTGTGGACTTATTGTCCCTGCAGTTGCCACTTTATTCTTTACGTGTGTGTGCCTGCTTTGCCAACCAGTTGTGGGTTTTGGTCACATAAATATGCAAATGTGGCCGTAGTGTTTAAAAAGTGTGAACCATCTGCTCTTTTAAGGAGGTCAACTTTGCTATTTCTGGTGACTACTTGTCATGCAAGGGCACTTTATTTTTATCTAGTGTGTGGCGATTGCACCTTTTGGTGGACAAACAGTGAATTGTTGTGGGCTTTGGTCACATAAAATTATCAAATGTGGCCGTAGGTGTTAAAACGTGTGACCATACGCTCTTTTAAGTGAATGGTAAATTGTGTTTGTGTGACCTATTGTCCATTCAATGGCCACGTATTTTTTATTTTGTGTTGTGCTGCTGCAACTTTTGGTCACTGCAAAGAGTGGACAATGTTGTGTGTTGGTCCATTATAAATTATGGCCACATGTGGCCTTAGGTGTTAAAAATAGTGTCCATTGTGTTGTAAAACCGGCTTTTTGTGTGGATATGTGCCGATGCATTGGCCACTGTATTTTTATGTGTGTTGTGCCTGATTGCCACCTAGTTGTGGGTTTTTGGTCACATAAACTTTATGTCAAATGTGGCCTTAGGTGTTAAAAAGTGCTGGACCATATGCTCTTTAAGTGAGGAAACTTGATTTTCCGTGTGACTTATTGTCCATGCAATGGCCACCTTTGCTTTTTAAATCAGTGTGTTGGTGATTGCACATTTTTGCAAAAAACGTAGTGATTCGTTGTTGGGCTTGGGCACATAACATTATGACAAATGTGGCCTAGGTGTTAAAAAGTGTGACCATACCGCTCTTTTAAGTGAGGTAAAGTTGTGTTTGGTGACTTATTGTCATTCAATGGCCACTTTATTTTTCTTTGTGTGGGCTGATGCACACCTTTGGTCAAACGCAATCGGTGAAATGTGTGAAATTTGTGTTGCTTTGGTTCATATAAAATTATGCTAAATGGGGGGTATGTGTTTAAAACGTGTGACCATATGCTGTTTGTAAACCTGTACTTGTGTGTGACATGTCATGAATTGGCCCACTTTATTTTTTATTGTGTGTGTGCCTGATTGCAACCAGTTGGGGTTTGGTCACCTAAACTTAGTCAAATGTGGCCGTAGGTGTTAAAAAAGTGTCGACCATATGCTCATTTTTGTGAGGTAAAACTTTTATTTTGCTGTGACTATTGTCAATGCAATGGCCACTTATTTTATCTAGTGTGTGGCTTGATTGCAACCTTTTGGTCACACACGAGTGAATTGTGTGGGCTTTGGTCACATAAAAATTATGCCAACATGTGGCCGGTAGGTGTTAACAAAGTTTGACATACGCTCGTTAGGTGAGGGAAAAACTTGGGTTTTGTGTGACTATTGTCCATTCAATGGACACTTTATTTTTATTTGTGTGTGTCTGATTGAACAAAACCTTTTGGTCACAAACATAGTGACAACCTGTTGTGTGCTTTGGTCATATAAAACTTATGCCAACTTGTGCCGCCAGTTAGGTGTTAAAAAAGTGTGACCATATGCTGTTTTAAGTCAGGTAAACCTGTATTTTGTGTGACTATTCTCCATGCACTTGGCCATTATTCTTCTGTGTGTGTGCCTTGATTGAACCATTTGTCACAAAACTGAGTGTCTTGTTGTGGGCTTTGGTCACATAAAATTATTGCCCCAATGTGGCGTAGGTGTTAACAGTTGACCACAATGATCTTTGTAAGTGAGGTAAACATCGTATTTTTGTGTACTATTGTCCTGCAATGGCCCACTTTTTTTATTTTGTGTGTGGGTGATTGCAACCATTTGGTCATCACAAGAGGGTCTGTTTTGGGCTTTGGTCCATAAAATTATGTCAAATGTGGCCGTAGGTGTTAAAAAGTGTGAGCCATATGCTCTTTTAAGTGAGGTTAACTTGTATTTGTCTGGACTAGCATTGTCCATGCAATGGCCTTTATTTTATATGGTGTATGGTTGATTGCCAACGGTATTGGTCACACAATCAGATTGTCTTGTTGTGGTCTTGGTGACATAAAATTATGCGCCAATGTGCGTTCGTGGGTGTTAAAATTAGTGTGACATCATGGCTCTTTTAAACAGTGAGGGAACTTTGTATTTTGTGTGACCCTATGTCAAATTTGCAAGACCTCTTTTTTTTTTATTGGTGTGGTTGCTGCTACCCTTTTGGTCACACACCGAGGGTGAGTGTTGTGTGCTTGGGTCAACATCAATCTTCCAAATGTGCCGTCATTGATAAAAAATGGCGACCATATGCTGTTTTACAGTGAGGATCAACTTGTATCTTTGTGTGGACTATTGTCCATGCAGTGTCCAATTTATTTTAATTTGTGTGTGGTGATTGAAAACATTTTGGTCACACAACGAGTGTCTTGTTGTGTGCTGGTGGACATTACAATTATGCCAAAATTGTAGCCTCGTGGGTGTTAAACTAGTGTGACCATTGCTCTTTTAAGTGAGCGAAACTTGTATTTTGTTGTTGACTATTGTCAAATGCAAACGACTCTTTTTTTTTATTTGTTGTGGCTGCTTGCTACCTTTTGGCACACAACGAGTGTCTTGTGTGTGCTTTGGTCCAATACAATTATGCCCAAATTCTGGCCGTCAGTGATAAACAATGTGACCAATGCTGTTTTAAGTGAGGGTAAACTTGTATTTTTGGTGACTATCCGGTCCATGCCAGTGTCCACTTTATTTTAAATTTGTTGTGTGGTTGATTGCAACCAGTTGTGGGTTCATGGTCACAAAAAAATTAATGCTCAAATGTGGCGAGGTGTTAAACAAGCTGTGACATTATGCCTCCTTTTAAGTGATGGTAAACTTGTATTTTGTGTGACATTGTCCATGCAATGACCACTTTACTTTTTCATCTAGTGTGTGGCTGATTGCAACCTTTTGGTCACACAACGAGTGAATTGTTGTTGGCTTTGTGTAACAGCCCGTAATTTATTAAATACAAATTACAGCAACAGACTTTGGATAATAAGGCAATTTTATCCAAATATTAGAAATTAACTGAAAACATGAATCTTAAATAGTTAATTATATTAAGTTATAATTATTTATGAAAAGTTGCCCAAAATTAGCTGAAATAAAATTAATAATTAAAATTCAGCTAAATGACAAATTAAAGACTGAAAATGACGAAACGGACTAAAATGAATAAAAATGTGACTAAAAGACAATTATGCAAGTCAGATTGTTGGGAAATAAAGTTGGTCAATTCCGGATAATTCAGTAGAAAATCTGATTTTCTCCCTATTTTCCTATAAATAGGGCAGCCCTCCTCATTTCTTAAGTTTGGAAAATCTAGAACTCTCTCCTTCTCTCTCTACACTCTCACCTTCTCTCTAGAATTCCTCCTAATCGAACCGTCGGATTCTCGTGATTCATACGCCATCGGATAGAGATCGTCGAGCTCTACACGAATCTACCATTGCATGTTTGATTTCGTCCGGATTTAAGGTAAGATCGGCCCTATTTCTGTCTTTTGGTTCGGTTTTGAAAGAGCAATTTCGAGTTTGCTCATTTTCCCTTCATTTGAAGCTGATTTGCTTCCGTTTAGGACCTGTTTTGCTTGGAAATCATCCTTAGTCGAAGGATATAACTTGGAAGAAGGTTAGTAACCATTTTTCCCTCATTTATGTTCAAGTTTAGTAGTTAAAAATCTGGAAAATTGTTGAACATGAAGAACAAACTCGAGAGATCCATGAACAGACTCGAAATCACTAGACTCGAATTGTATGGATCAGAATCTGTGAGTTCGAATCTATGTGGGTGTGTCTCGAGTCTGTGTGTGGGATTCGAGTCTATATGGCTTCGAATCTGTCTCAAGAATTTAAAAGCTTCGAATCTGATTCCTTAGTCTCGAAAGTGATGTGAATTTCGACTCTATTAATTAGATTCGAATATGTGTAGTTTCGAATCTATCTCCTTAGTCTCGAATGAATGCTTGGAACTATGTATGTCTTCGATTCTATGTGTGTAGGTTTCGAATCTATAGATTCGAATTAGGCATGGCTCGAATCTAGCTTCCTTAATTCGAATCTGTGTTTGTTCCTAGCCAAAGTTAAATTCCTAAATTCAGATTAAGTGATTAATCAACCTATTGTAATTAAAAGAATAATATGATTATGATAAAACTCACAAGTTCATGTTGCATAACTATTTTATGCACAAATAAATTAATCGACTATGTATGAGCCTTTAGTATGTGTATGTCCTATTCACCTTGTTAAGTAATACGATTGGCTTTGTTTCAAGGCCACACATCTGTAAATAGATGAATCGTATTAATCTGATAAGAATAGACTCACCTTGGGACGATAGGAACTACCTCAGACTCGATAACCAGAATTGACAATAACCTGAATATATAACTAGGGTTATATAGATTATGACACAAACTTGACATTAATTTATACCAGACTTGAAACTGAACTGCAGGAACCCACCGATTTGACAGAGTAAACTGAACAGCTTAACTCGTTAAGCATTATCTGACTACGGACCACTGTGAGTGACAGATTTCGTTAATTACTTGCATATATTTCGATACTTATTGGTGAATGTATTGACTGTATGGAAACTTCTGATTGTTGCTGCATGTTTCTTTAATACTATATTGTATCATATAAACGTACTTTTGACATTACTGAAGCTAGACACTTGAATTGCCTTGATTGCATGTTCACTTTTACATTTTATGTAAATACGTATCATGCTTATTGCTTACTTGACTGTATAAATATTTGCCGCTGCATATTGCATTATCCGACAGGACCGAATGTGAGATCTCCATTCACAGGAGGGAATTCTGCAGATTCCTTTCCTATTTGACTTGTTTCCATACACTTCCCGTAGGGCTTCGGCCTTACACATGGGAATACCGACTGGGTTGTCTCCCAACCTTTTTGCCGTCTCTGACGTATTGCCGACAGGATCGGATAGTATGTTATATGTGTGTGGTAACTAATGGAACTCTGTTAACTCACTAAGCATTGTTAGCTTACTCTGTCATGACAACTCTTTTACAGGAAAAGTTGATAAAGGCAAGACCCTAGCAGGTAGTTCGTCCCAGGCTAAGTGATTCTGGACATTTGATGAATAGCAGACTTTTAGACTTTTGATGACGCCTATTTTGAAAAGATGATGCGGTCTCGGGTAGCTTGTTCAGTCTTCCGCACTCTGATTGAAGATTTAGAAGCTAGTTAGACCACCATTTGATTTTAATATATTGTTGTAATTAAGTATTCATGCTGATGGACCTGTGGTATCAAACAATTAGTAATATTTATTACTTAATCAAATGAAATATTATGACGTGTACTGTTTGTGGAAACTTGGATGTTACAAAAGTTGGTATCAGAGCAGCAGTTTAATCATCGGATTGGCCACCCGATACTTAAACTACTGGTATGGTATGGACTATGTGACTCTGAATTCCCGAACAAGTCACCGAGGCCTAGGGTAACCTAATTAGTAAAGGACTACCCACACAACTTGACCTAAGATAGGCAAATGAGGACTGATAGGATGGGAGAGGGATTGACTGCTTGATACTGACTTGACTTTGACTTGACTTTGTGAGTCTGATTAACTGCCTTCATATCTATGAATTTAGATATGATTATCTGACGTAGGAATTATGACTCGAACTGTGCTTATTTGAATCAGGAAATAATAGCTATTTCCTTTATATTTTCAGCCAATGGCTGATAAGAATCCGACTGTTGCCGGTTCCTCAAGGGTTGATAAAGCTGCTGATGCTGCAGCTGATCAACACAAAGAATCTGTTCATGTAGAGGACTTAGGCACTGACCCTGAAAATACTGCTAATGACTCAAGCAGTACTGCTACGCCTGTGCCTCCCCAGCAGGCTCAATTGATTGACCTCGTTCATAAGTTGAATGAGGATAACCGTAGGCAGATGCAGCTTATGATGGATAGAAATCGATTACAGACTGATATGGCAGTTGAAGACCGATTTAGGGAGATTAAGGATTTGTTGACCAAGGGTAAAGCAGTGATGCAGACTGACGAAGTAAACCAGCGTGAAATGGAATTTAAGCGTCGTGAAGAAGAACTTAGGTTGCGAGAACTTAAGTTACAGGAATTAGAACTGAAGCATAGGGAAGAAATGTTAGCGAAGCCGAAGAAGGACATGAAGAGGAAACATAGACAAGTGTCCTCTGATGAAAGTGAGACTGACTCTTCCGACCATCACGTTAAGGTGGGACGAGAGTGTACATTTGTTGACTTTAAGAAATGTGGGGCTCGTACATTTGCGGGGTCATCTGATCCTGTTAAGGCTATGGACTGGGTCGCGAATGTGGAGAAAGCGTTTAAACTCTCCAATTGTAATGAAGAAGATAAGGTGACATTTGCGACGGGAATGTTGGAAGATGGAGCTGGCCGTTGGTGGAAGTCAATTACGAATCCCATGTCTGAAGCAATGGAGAAATCCATTACTTGGGATCAATTTAAGATTCATCTGAAGGAAAAATACTGCCCCCAGGATGTTAAGCGCCAGATGGAGAAAACCCTGCTATCTTTTCAGCAAGGTACAAGATCCGTGACGGACTATGAGCTGGAATTCACCAGGCTCTCGTTATTATCTGATCACCCTGTCGATACTGACGGAAGACGAAGGGATTTGTTTGTGGATGGTCTGGATAGAGAAATCCGGAAGTTTGTGAAGTCTGGCAGGCCGAGAAGTTATATTGAGGCAGTGGAAATTGCTAGGGTAGGTGAGCTTGAAATCTATCCTGAGCGAGCGTGTCCTTTTATTGCTAAATCTAGTAAGAAGGAAAAATCTGAGAGAGCTGAAAAGAAGAGTGAAGGTTCGAAGAAGGGAGATAAGCAGTCTTCCAAGAAAGCTAAGTCGTATGATGTGACCTCGACGCCAAAGCCTGCTTGTCCTCGCTGCAAGCAAATTCATGAGGGGAAATGCGATCCTGCGTTCGTTAAATGTTACTGCTGTAGACAGAGCGGTCACGATAGGTCAGAATGTCCCAGGCGCAGTGAGGCTTGCCGAAACTGCATCACGTTGGGGCACCATGCTAAAGACTGTACTCGGCCTCGACTTGTTCCTCCGCCTGCAACTTCACCTCAACAATCAGTCAAAGGTTCTTCTGCCCCGAGGAATCAACCGAGATCTTTCCAGATGACAGCCGAAGAGGCAAAAGAGACTGCTGACGTCGTCACGGGTACATTTCTTGTTAATGATATGCCTGCCTTAATCTTATTTGACTCTGGCTCTAATCTGTCGTATGTGTCTGAAAAGTTTGCTAAACAGTTTGATTTTGCCCCTGTGATGTTACCTGCACCCTTAGACATAGAAACTGCTAGCTCGCATTTTGTGACTGTGAATAGAGTCTTTCGTTCCTGTAAGCTAGTGATTGATGACCTCTCCTCGAACGTCGACCTGATACCGATGTGGATTAGGGAATTCGATGTTATTATAGGAATGGACTGGCTTATGACGAATAATGCTGAAATCCTTTGTGCAAAAAGGATAATTAGAATTAGTACCCCCGAAGGAAGTGAACATTATGTTTATGGCGATAGAAAGACTCGAGATTTAGGTCTCATTTCTGTAATGAAAGCCCGAAAGTGCCTAACCAAAGGTTGTGCCGCCTATTTAGCATATGCCTTAGATGATAAGGAAGTTAAAAAGACCGTGTCTGATGTACCTGTAGTTAGAGATTTCCCTGACGTGTTCCCGGATGACATCTCTGGTTTGCCACCAGATCGTCAAATCGAATTCCATATTTACCTTGTACCGGGTGCTGCTCCTATCGCGATAGCCCCTTACCGTCTTGCTCCGAATGAAATGAAGGAAATGATGAGTCAGTTGCAGGAATTATTAGAAAAAGGGTTTATTCGTCCGAGTACTTCTCCTTGGGGTGCTCCGGTTCTTTTTGTTAAGAAGAAGGATGGTACCTTTCGCATGTGTATAGATTATCGGGAGCTGAATAAAGTAACTATCAAGAACCGATACCCTCTGCCAAGAATTGATGACTTGTTTGATCAACTGCAAGGGGCTAGTTATTTTTCAAAGATTGATCTCTGATCTGGATATCATCAGCTCAAAGTATTTGAGTCTGACGTACCGAAGACTGCATTTCGTACTCGGTATGGCCATTTTGAATTCTTAGTAATGCCGTTCGGTCTCACAAATGCCCCGGCAGCATTTATGGACCTTATGAATAGGGTATGTAGACCAATGCTGGATAAATCAGTGATAGTCTTCATTGATGACATCTTGATTTACTCTAAGTCTGAATCTGATCATGCGATGCGTTTGCGAGAATTGCTAGAATTGTTACGAAAGGAGCGACTCTACGCGAAATTCTCCAAATGTGAATTTTGGTTACGCCAGGTGCAGTTTTTAGGGCATATTGTCTCCGGTGAGGGAATAGCCGTAGATCCATCAAAGGTTGAGGCGGTTCAGAAGTGGGAAGTGCCGAAAAACGTATCTGAAGTTCGGAGTTTCTTGGGTTTAGCGGGCTATTACAGAAGATTTATCCGTGATTTCTCCAAGATTGCGGTGCCTTTAACCAGTCTAACGAAGAAAGAAGTTAAGTTTGAATGGAATGAATCTCAAGATCGAGCCTTTGAGACTCTGAAACGTAAGC
>JAANYP010003158.1:0-49287 GCA_020465985.1 Centrapalus pauciflorus
TTTGGATTAACCATGTCCCCAACGGTACTCATGGACCTCATCGGGTGTGCAAACCTTATTTAGACAAATTCGTGATTGTATTCATGAATGACTTTTAATCTACTCACGAAACGAGAAGGAGCATGAGCAACATTTAAGACTGATTCTGGAATTATCGGAGAAAGAACAACTATATGCTAAGCTTTCTAAATTTGACTTTTGGTTAGGAGAGGTGAAATCCCCCGGTCACGTGAACAATAGTAAAGGAATCCAAGTCGACCCCGCAAAGATCAAGGCTATCAGGAATTGGTCAACTCTTAGAACCCCCATAGAGATACGACAGTCCTTAAGACTTGCCACTTATTATAAGCAATTTTCTCAAAGACCACCAGCACTCTAACAAAACTGACCCGAAAAGACATTAAGTATGATTGGAGCAAGGATCAGGAGACATCATTCCAGTTATTAAAGCACAAACTGTGCAGCGCACCTATTTTGTCCATACTTAAGAGGAACGAGAAATTTATAGATTACTGTGACGCTTCACACAATGGGCTTATATAGAAAGATAAGGTCATAGCTTATACTTCATGAAAACTTAAGGGTCACGAGGTGAATTACACAACGCATGATCTAGATCTTGGAACAGTAGTCTTTACCCTTAAGACTTGAAGACATTAGTTGTACGGTAAGAAGTGTATTACACTCACGGACCCTAAGAGCCTCCAACACGTCTTGAACCAGAAAGAGTCGAATACGAAGTAGTACCTTGGATGGAACTAATAAGTAATGGCAACCGTGAAAATTCGTTATCACCTGAGGAAAACTAAGGAGCTAAGCCGTTAAGAGTACAAGTGGATAAATAGTTTAGAATAAGGGCTAATAAAAATCGGTATCTCATGAATAGAATCTGATTACTCTGTTTGGTGGAATAAGAAAGCTGGCTATGGATGAAGGACACAAATTAAGATATGTCGTTTACCCCAGATCCAATAAAATGTATCATGACCTTATGAAACTATACGGGTGGCCTATCATGAAGAATGACATTGCCAAATCGGTCAGAAAATTCCTAACACGCTCCAAAGTTAAGATAAACCATCAGAAACCATTTGGGCAATAGTCGACAACCTAACAAAATCCGCGCATTCCTACCAATCAAGAAGAACATCAGGATGAATAAGCTAGTCCAAACGTACCTCAAGGAAGTTGTCTCCGGACACGTAGTGCCTATTATAATCATTTCAGGAATGGATAGCAGATCTACATCTAAGTTTTTGTCAATTATTACTTCAAGCTTTGGATACAAACTAAGACATGAAGTACCACATATCACCCTCAGACCGATGGTCAGAATAATAGAATGATCGAAACCCTAGAACACACATTAAGGGCCTATGTAATGGATACTCAATTACCTTAGTGAAATTATCGTACTACAATAGCTATCACTCAAGTATTGAGCTGCTTCGTTTGAAGCCCTCTACGGGCAAAAGTGTCGATCACCGATTTATTGGGAAGAAGTGGGAAACGGCCAGATCATTGGCGTTAAGATCATTCACAAAATTACCGAAAGGATAGTACGATTGCGGAACTGACTAAAAGTTGCCCGCAATTGTCAGAAAGTTATGCAGATGTAGGAAGAAAATCCCTTGAATTCTAATTAGGAGAACGAGTACCAATGAAACTCTCGCCATGGAAGGGTGTGATACGATTAGGAAAATAAGGAAAAACTAAACCCTCGATACATTGGCAATGCAAAGTCTTAAGGGGAATTGGATTCGTAGCTTATCGTTTAGAGTTACCACCAGAGCTTAGTAGCATGCACAATACCTTCCATGTATCAAATATGAAGAAGTGTTTGTTAAAGGAGACACTTGTTACCCCCTTGGAAGAGATCCAGCTAACTGATAAACTTCGCTTCACCAAAAGGCCGGTTGAAATCTTGGACCGTAAGGTCAAAGGATTGAAGCACAGTTGTATACCCATCCTCAAGGTCAGATGGAATTCTAGACATGGACCACAATCCCCTTAGGCATGCAAAGGCTAGTTTAAGCAAAGATACTCTCATCTACTCTTAAGTAACAATACCCCTGAGGAAACAGGATAAAATTTCGGGACGAAATTCCCTTAACAGGGGGAGACTGTAACATCCGGCATTGAACCAGGTTAGCAACAACGACTTAATTAGTATTTAATGGCCAATTATAACCTAATAGGTGGTCATTAGAAATTAACCAAAGTGATTAACAAGGTTCATGAAGAAATTCAACTCAATTCGAATCAAATTCATCGGTGCGATGAATCGGGAAATCAATTAATCCGATCGAATTACGATATGAGGGATTAATTCAACTAAGTATATAATTAAATTATGATTAGTGACACTAATCATACACTAATACAATTACTTAACATTAATTATGCAAGACTAAAACAATTCATTAAAACAATGCATCCATAAGTATTTTTGAAATTACAAGAAAAGGGAAATACAAGAATACATTTCTAAATACTTTTATACAAAAAAAAAACAAAATACATCATTTTAATACTTAGAAATCAGCCAACAACACAAGGGAACACACTTTTGTGTCCCTTTGACTTTTTATAAAAATATTGAAAAGAATTATTCACTTTTTCTACTTTTCCAACATGTTGGTAAAGTATTAGACACCACCTTTATCATCATCATTTGCAAGACTAAAACTCTTCTATAAATAGAGGACTCATTTCCTCATTTCATTCACACCTTCAAAGCATAAACACCCTCTCATTCTCTATAGAAAAATCGGCCAAAGGGCCTAGTGCAAGGCCAAGAACTTGCAACTTTGTTCTTCATATTTTCTTCAAGTGTTCTTGGTGTTCTTCAAGGGTTTTGGTGCATATCTTGCAAGAATTTCAATTTCTACTCAAAATCATAATCCAAATACTTCAAAGTAAGTAAATACTAACTTATTTCATCATACATTTATGTTTATATAAGTCTTGCATAATATATATAATCACCAACAACAACAAGTTACATAAAAACTCAAGTTTATAAGTTTCTAGTTTTTATTTTTATGTTGTTTCTTTAAATGTGCATATGAATATATGAACACATTATAAACATGTTAATATTATGAAAACATGTGTTATATATGTGTTATATAACTTTTATAACTTTTATACAAGTAGTCTTTGAATAAACAACAAGAATCATAAGTTGTTTTAAGTTTATAAACTACGGATTTTCGGCAGAAAATTTATATCGACTTTGAAAAATCATAACTAATTCATAACTCAACGAAATGAGTTGATTCTTGTCTCAAAAGTTAGATCTATGTCTTAACTATAGATCTGTAATTTTTCATAATTTATTTTGAAGTTTAAGACCTCCAGAAATTATTTGGGAAACCGAAAGATTGACAGCTCAAAAATGGCCAACATAGCGTTTTTAACAAGCTTTTTCACCAACCTAAACAACTCGAAAAATGGCCGTTCTTGATTCTAAAAATCCTTTGTATATAGTAGTTTAATGTCCTAGAAAACCAAAGTCTAAAACATTTTGGAGCTTTGGTCAAAAACAGCCTCAAAGTAGGCCGAAAAACCTCCGAAAAAGCTGGAAAATTATATATATATAAACTTGACGTTTTAAGCAAATCTTATTTATAAACTTGTAATGTTGGGTGATTTAAGACATAAAAATCTATAAATATACCTATTATCATATATTAGTGATATTAAGTCCTTATTATCATTTAGGACTCGGTTAAACACCTCCGGTTTCATCACCCATCAAACAACGCACATTGCATTTTTGCGCATATTTTGCCATCGCAATTCCGGTGAGTCTTCATAGTCCCATTTTTCACATTATTATGTTTTGGGATGAAATACATGCTTCGTTTTTATATGGACACGAAAACTTCTCGATTCTATTATGTATTACGTATGAGAATCTCCGCCCTTATATCATGAAATCGTTAGTTGCATTTGTTTGCAAGCGCGAATATATTGTGAATAGATCTATTGGGAGTCATGTCCCCCACTCGGGTTAGTGGTTTAGCTAACAGCGGGTGCATATATATTCAACACACGGTATTTTGGGAATACTGCTCGGGGCAAAACTCATTCTAATTAAGCTTCGGTGACATGATGGTTTACGTAATACATCTCATGGAATTTATGATTTTTATAAATTCAACGCATCTGATAATGTCCATACAACTAGTCTTTTCGTGTAAACCTATGAACTCACCAACAATTTTTTGTTGACATATTTTAGCATGTATTTTCAGGTAATTAAGGCAAGTGCGCCTTTGAATCCACCAAACTTTCAAGCTTCCGCATTTCATGGAGTCGCATGCATATTTCGAAACTAACGGAGATTTGACTGCATTATTTTTGGACGCATTAATTATGTATTAAAATCTCTGTATTACGCGAACCTCATTTCTTTCATTTTGTAAAACATTATTACATTCTTAAGTTTTAATGATGTATTATTTCGAAAACGTCCATTTAGTGGTCGTTCGTTATAATTATGGTTACGCTTCCGCACTCGTCACGACTCGCTACCAACCAAGGTAGCAGGGTGTGACACCATGTGCTGTACCGGTCATTGTCGTACCCAAGAAGTCAGGTGAATGGAGAATGTGTATGGACTGTAGAGCCATCAACAAAATAACGGTAAAGTATCGCTACCCTATTCCAAGGTTAGATGATATGTTGGATGAGTTGCATGGTGCTAAGATCTTCTCAAAAATTGATTTGAAAAGTGGCTATCATCAAATTCGAATTAATGAAGGTGATGAATGGAAAACAGCTTTTAAAACAAAGTTTGGTTTGTATGAGTGGTTAGTTATGCCCTTTGGACTAACTAATGCTCCGAGTACATTCATGAGGTTAATGAATCATGTTTTACGAGAGTACATTGGTAAGTTTGTCGTGGTCTATTTTGATGATATCCTGATTTATAGCATTAATGTTGAAGTTCACTTGGAACATTTGCGTATTGTTTTGGAAACTTTAAGAAAAGAGTCATTATTTGCTAACTTAAAGAAGTGCACATTTTGCATGGATAAGGTTGTTTTTCTTGGTTTTGTTGTAAGTGGCCAGGGAATTGAGGTGGATGACGAGAAGGTCAAGGCAATCAAAGAATGGCCAACTCCAACAACAGTGTCCCAAGTTAGAAGCTTCCATGGGCTTGCAAGTTTCTATCGAAGGTTTGTTCGTGACTTCAGTACCATAGCTGCCCCCCTTAATGAACTTGTGAAGAAGGAAGTTAGTTTTCATTTGGGAGAAAGGCAAGAAGCTGCATTCAATTTGCTGAAAGAAAGGTTGACATCTACTCCTATTCTTTCATTGCCTAATTTTAATAAAATGTTTGAACTTGAGTGTGATGCATCCGGGGTGGGTATTGGGGCTGTTTTGATTCAAGAAGGTAGACCAATTGCATATTTTAGTGAAAAATTAAAGGGGGCTCACTTGAATTATTCCACTTATGAAAAAGAGCTTTATGCATTGGTTAGATCTTTGCAAACATGGCAGCATTACTTAAGGCCTAAGGAATTTGTGGTTCATACGGATCATGAGTCTCTTAAGTACCTTAAGGGGCAAGCTAATTTGAGTAGGAGGCATATCAAATGGGTTGAATTCATTGAGTCATTTCCTTATGTGATCAAATACAAAAAGGGTAAAGAAAACATTGTGGCTGATGCATTGTCTAGACGTCATACTCTTATCACCACATTAAGTTCTAAGCTTCTTGGGTTTGGATCACTTAAAGAAATGTACAAAGATGATTCTGAATTTTCTTCCTTATACGCTGCTTGTGAACATGCTTCATTTGATAAGTTTTATAGGCATGATGGTTATTTGTTTAAAGAAAACAAGTTATGCATTCCAAAGTGTTCTATACGGGAGCTATTTGTACGTGAGGCTCATGGTGGAGGGTTGATGGGCCATTTTGGTGTCCAAAAGACATTGGATATTTTGAAGGAACATTTCTATTGGCCTAAGATGAGAGAAGATGTTATGAAGATCTGTGAAAAATGTGTGCCATGTAAACAAGCCAAGTCAAAATCCAAGCCTCATGGTTTGTATATGCCACTGCCAATTCCTCAGCAACCATGGGTTGACATCTCCATGGACTTTGTGATTGGGTTGCCTAGAACAAAGAATGGTCATGATTCTGTGTTTGTGGTGGTTGATCGATTCTCTAAGATGGCACACTTCATTGCGTGTAAGAAGACTGACGATGCTTCACATGTTGCAGACTTGTTTTTCAAAGAGATTGTTCGTTTGCATGGTGTGCCGCGGACCATAGTAAGTGATAGGGATGTCAAGTTTCTGAGTCATTTCTGGCGTGTTCTTTGGAGTAAGTTGGGTACCAAACTTTTGTTTTCTACCACAAGTCACCCCCAAACCGATGGGCAAACAGAAGTGGTTAATCGAACCTTGTCCCAATTACTTCGAGTGATTATTCCGAAGAACTTGAGAACTTGGGAGAATTGTTTGCCTTTTGCAGAGTTTGCTTACAACAGGAGTGTTCATTCTGCTACTAAATTTTCTCCTTTTGAAGTTGTTTACGGATTCAATCCATTGAGTCCTCTTGACCTTGTTCCTCTTCCCATCGAAGAACGATCCAGTTTAGATGGAAAGCGGAAGGCAGAATTCGTGAAGCAATTACACGAAAAGGTAAGACTCAATATTGAGAAAAGGACAGAACAATACACAAAACAAGCAAACAAAGGCAGGAAAAAGATAGTGTTTGAAGCTGGAGATTGGGTATGGCTGCACCTGAGAAAAGATAGATTTCCAACCAAACGAAGATCCAAATTGCAACCTAGAGGAGATGGACCATTTCAAGTGCTCGAAAGGATCAACGACAATGCTTACAAGCTAGATCTTCCAGGTGAGTATCAAGTTAGTTCAACATTCAATGTTTCTGACTTGTCTCCTTTTGATGTAGGTGATGATTCGTGGACGAATCCTTTTCAAGGGGGAGAGAATGATGGAGGATCATCAAACCATTCCAAAGATGTCATGGAAATACGTGAAGGCCCAATGACAAGAGGACGAGCAAAGAAGATCAAAGAAGTTTTTACGAGCTTAGTTGTTGATATCCAAGAGTCTGCATGCAAAGACGATGCTCAACCGCAAGTGATGAAGCATGTTACTAGACTTGAAACATTGGATCCTAATATGGAAGCATAAAAGCCCAAAAGTTGCATTTTCTTGGGTCTTTGAGATATTATGGGCTAGTACTAAGCCCAAGTGGTAGAATGGATGTATTTTGAAGTCCATTAGAAGTTTATTTGAGTCCAATAAAGGCCTAGAAATGCCTAATCCGTTTTTTTTTTTGTTTAAGAGTTCTAGAATTATCTACCAATTGAAGACAAAATGTCAAGAGTCATGGATTAAAGTCCCTTCTTTAATCCATTGAATTTAATTAGTGTCTTTTGAGTTGGTTTTTGAAGCCTATAAATAGATGGCTTCCTATGTACTTTCAAATCAATTCACTTGAGAAATATATATCTTTCTTTAGAGTTTTACTCATCTTTGTGAGCTTTGTTCTTTGTTGGAGAGTTCATAGTTCAAGAACTTATCAAGATTGTGAGCACATTCTTGTGGCGTTCTCGTATTCCTTTGGTTCTTAGTTCTTATAACTAACGGGTCAAGGACTTGCTCTAGGCGTGTTGGAGTCCCAATTATCGGGTACTTTGACGCCTATCATATCCTATACGAAGGTTCCAAGTTACATTTAACTTGCGGGTCAACGTTTCGTATCATGACTTGTATGGAAACATCTGCTGCTGGTTGTTCCTTGATTACTTTATTGTATGTTTGGAACGTATGATAGACACTGCTGAAACTGGACAACCGCTGTTGCATGTTCCTTGATTACTTGGATTGCTCAGGACAGGTGTGAGTGACAGATTCCATTACTTACTTGCATACGTTTCAGTGTTTATTGGTGATTGTTACTGACTTGTATGGAAACATCTGCTGCTGCTTGTTCCTTGATTACTGAGTTGTATGTTAGGAACGTATGATAGACACTGTTGAAACTGGACAACTGCTGTTGCATGTTCTTTGATTAATTGGATTGCTCATGTAACAGCCCGTAATTTATTAAATATAAATTACAGCAGCAGACTTTGGATAATAAAGCAATTTTAATCCAAATATTAGTAATTAACTGAAAATATGTATCTGTAATAATTAATTATATTAAGTTATAATTAATTATGAAAAGTTGCCCAAAATTAGCTGAAATAAAGTTAATAATTAAAATTCAGCTAAATGACAAATTAAAGACTTAAAATGACAAAACGAACTTAAAATGAATAAAAATGGGACTAAAAGAGAATTATAACAAATCTAGAAATTCTTTGCTATTAATTTCATCTGAAATGCAAATCAGATTGATGGGAATAAAAGTGGGACAATTCTGGAAAATTCAGTAGAAAATCTGATTTTCCCTATTTTCCTATAAATAGGGCATTCCTTCTCATTTCATGAGTTTGGAAACCTTGAACTCTCTCACCTTCTCTCTCTAAGACTTCTCCTTCTCTCTAGAATTTCTCCCAAACGATCCGTCGGATTCTCGTGATTTATACGCCATCGGTTAGAGATCGTCGAGCTCTACACGAATCTATCATTGCATGTTAGATTTCGTCCGGATTTAAGGTAAAATCGACCATTTTTCTGACTTTTATTTCGGTTTTTGTTGAGCAAATTCGAGTTTGCTCATATTCCCTTCATTTGAAGCTGATTTGCTCCCGTTTAGGACCTATTTTTGCTTGGAAATCATCTATAGTCGAAGGATATAGCTTGGACGAAGGTTAGTATCTATTTTTCCGTCATTTATGTTCATGTTTAGTAGCTAAAACCTGGAAAAAACGATGAACAAGTAGAACAAATTCGAGACATTTATGTATAGACTCGAGGGTGTTGAATTCGAATCTGATAGCTAGACTCGAAGGGTGAGGACTCGAATCTAATACCTTGACTCGAAGGGGTAATGTATCGAATCTAACCTCATTAGACTCGAAGATGTATGTTTTCGAATCTAATTCCTTAGACTCGAATTAGCTTCCTTCGAATCTATCTTCCCTAGTTTAGAATCTGTTGATTTCGAATCTAACCCCTAGATTCGAGAATACTATTTGAATCTAATCCTACTTCGAATCTAATGCTATTCGAATCTAATCCTATTTGAATCTAATGTTGTTCGAATCTGTATCAATTCAAATCTGGTTTTTGTTCCAAGCCTAAGATTAATTCCTAAATCAGACTAAGTTATTAAACAACCTATTGTAATTAAAAGTATCTTTTGATTATGACAAAAACTCATAAGTTCAAGTTGCATAGCTATTATATGCACAAATAAAGTAACAGACTCTGTATGAATTGTATGTCGTGTATCACCTAGCTAGTAATACGATTGGCTTTATTTCAAGGCCACACATCTATAAATAGATGAATCGTATTAATCTGATATGAATAGACTCACCTTGGGACGATAGGAACTACCTCAGACTCGACAGCCAGAATTGACAATAACCTAATTATATAACTAGGGTTATATGGATAGATCATGTTACAGACTTGACATTAATATGCCAGACTTCAAACTGAACTGCAGGAAACCGCCGATTTGACAGAGTAAACTGAACCGCTTAATTCGTTAAGCATTATCTGACTACGGACCACTGTGAGTGACAGATTTCATTAATTACTTGCATATATTTCGATACTTATTGGTGAATGTATTGACTGTATGGAAACTTCCGATTGTTGCTGCATGTTTCTTTAATACTATATTGTATCATAGAAACGTACTTTTGACATTACTGAAGCTAGACACTTGAATTGCCTTGATTGCATGTTCACTTTTACATTTTATGTAAATACTTATCATGCATACTGCTTACTTGACTGTTGATATACTTGCCGCTGCATACTGCATTATCCGACAGGACCGAATGTGAGATCTCCATTCACAGGAGGGAATTCTGCAGATTCCTTTCCTATATGACTTGTTTCCATACACTTCCCGTAGGGCTTCGGCCTTACACATGGGAATACTGATTGGGTTGCCTCCCAACCTTTTGCCGTCTCTGACGTATTGACTTGCCGACAGGAGCTGATAGTATGTTATATATGTGTGGTAGCTAATGGAACTCTGTTAACTCACTAAGCAATGTTAGCTTACTCTGTCATGACAACTCTTTTTCAGGAAAAGCTGATAAGGGCAAGACCATAGCAGGTAGTCCGTCCCAGGCTAAGTGAATCTGGACATTGATGAATAGCAGACTTTTGGACTTTTGTTGACGCCTATTTTGAAAAGATGATGCGGTCTCGGGTAGCTTGTTCAGTCTTCCGCACTCTGATTGAAGATTTAGAAGCTAGTTTAGACCACCATTTGATCTTTAATTATTGTTGTAATTAAGTATTCAGGCTGATGGACCTGTGGTATCAAACAATTAGAATATTTATTACTTAATGAAATGAAATTTTATGACGTGTACTGTTTGTGGTAACTTGGATGTTACAAAGTTGGTATCAGAGCAGCAGTTTAATCATCGGATTGGCCACCCGATACTTAAACTACTGGTATGGACTATGTGACTCTGAATTCCCGAACAAGTCACCGAGGCCTAGGGTAACTTAATTAGTAAAGGACTACCCACACAACTTGACCTAAGATAGGCAAATGATGACTGATAGGATGGGGGAGGGATTGGCTGCTTGATACTGACTTGACTTTGACTTGACTTTGTGCCAGCCTGAATGACTGCCTTCATATCTATGAACTTAGATGTGATTATCTGACGTAGGTATTATGACTCGATCTATGCTTAATTGAATCAGGAAATAATAGTTATTTCCTTTATATTTTCAGCCAATGGCTGATGAGAATCCAAATGTTGCTGGTACCTCGACTGTTGGTAAAGCTGCTGATGCTGCAGCTGATCAACACAAAGAATCTGTTCATATAGAGGACTTAGGCACTGACCCTGAAAATACTGCTAATGACTCAAGCAGTACTGCCACGCCTGTGCCTCCCCAGCAGGCTCAATTGATTGATCTCGTTCATAAGTTGAATGAGGATAACCGTAGGCAAATGCAGCTTATGATGGATAGGAACCGACTACAGACTGATATGGCGGTTGAAGATCGATTTAAGGAAATTAAGGACTTGCTGACTAAGGGTAAAGCGGTGATGCAGACCGACGAGGAAAAACAGCGTGAAATTGACTTTAAGCGCCGTGAAGAAGAACTTAGGTTGCGAGAACTTAAGTTACAAGAGTTAGAGTTGAAGTATAGGGAAGAGATGTTGGCAAAGACCAAGAAGGATCGGAAGAGGAAGCATAGTCATGAGCCCTCTGATGACAGTGAGACTGATTCCTCTGACCATCACGTTAAGGTGGGACGAGAGTGTACGTTTGTTGATTTCAAGAAGTGTGGAGCTCGTACGTTTGAGTGGTCATCGGATCCGGTTAAAGCTATGGACTGGGTCGCGAATGTGGAGAAAGCGTTTAAACTCTCCAAGTGTGGTGAAAAAGACAAGGTCACATTTGCGACGAGAATGTTGGAAGATGGAGCTGGCCGTTGGTGGAAGTCTATTACAAATCCCATGTCTGATGCAATGGAGAAATCCATTACTTGGGATCAATTCAAAATTCATCTGAAGGAGAAATACTGCCCTCAGGAAGTTAAGCGCCAGATGGAGAAAACCCTGCTATCGTTTCAGCAAGGTACAAGATCTGTAACAGACTATGAGCTGGAATTTACCAGGCTCTCGCTGTTATCTGATCATCCTGTGGACACTGATGAAAGGAGAAGGGATTTGTTTGTGGATGGTTTGGATCGAGAAATTCGGAAGTTTGTGAAGTCTGGCAGACCAAGAAGTTATATAGAAGCAGTTGAAATTGCTAGGGTAGGTGAGCTTGAAATCTATCCTGAGCGAGCGTGCCCTTTTATTGCTAAATCTAGTAAGAAGGAAAAATCTGAGAAAGCTGGGAAGGAGAAAAAGAATGAAAGTTCAAGGAAAGGAGATAAGCAGTCTTCTAAGAAGGCTAAATCGTATGCTGTGACCTCAGCACCAAAGCCTGCCTGTCCTCGCTGCAAGCAAATTCATGAAGGGAAATGCGATCCTGCGTTCGTTAAGTGTTACTGCTGCAGACAGAACGGTCACGATAGGTCAGAATGTCCCAAGCGCAGTGAGGCTTGTCGTAACTGCATCACGTTGGGGCACCATGCTAAAGACTGTACCCGACCTCGATTTGTTCCTCCGCCTGCATCTTCACCTCAGCAATCAGTCAAAGGTTCTTCTGCCCCGAGGAATCAACCAAGATCTTTCCAGATGACAGCCGAAGAGGCAAAAGAGACTGCTGATGTCGTCACGGGTACATTTCTTGTTAATGATATACCTGCTTTAATCCTATTTGACTCTGGCTCTAATCTGTCATATGTGTCTGAAAAGTTTGCTAAACAGTTTGATTTTGCCCCTGTAATGTTACCTGCACCCTTAGACATAGAAACTGCTAGCTCGAATTTTGTGACTGTGAATAGAGTCTTTCGTTCCTGTAAGCTAGTGATTGATGATCTCTCCTCGGACGTTGACTTGATACCGATGTGGATTAGAGAATTCGATGTTATTATAGGAATGGACTGGCTTATGACGAATAATGCTGAAATCCTTTGTGCTAAAAGGATAATTAGAATTAGAACCCCCGAAGGAAGTGAACGTTATGTTTATGGCGATAGAAAGACTCGAAATTTAGCTCTCATCTCTGTAATGAAAGCCCGAAAGTGCCTAACCAAAGGTTGTTCCGCCTATTTAGCCTATGCCATAGATACTAAAGAAGTTAAAAAGACCGTATCTGAAGTACCTGTAGTCCAAGAATTCCCTGATGTATTCCCGGATGACATCTCTGGTTTGCCACCAGATCGTCAAATCGAATTCCATATTGACCTTGTACCGGGTGCTGCTCCTATCGCGAAAGCTCCTTACCGGCTTGCTCCGAATGAAATGAAGGAAATGATGAGTCAGTTGCAGGAATTATTGGAAAAAGGGTTTATTCATCCGAGTACTTCTCCTTGGGGTGCTCCGGTTCTTTTTGTTAAGAAGAAGGATGGTACCTTTCGCATGTGTATAGATTATCGGGAGCTAAATAAAGTAACTATCAAGAACCGATACCCTCTGCCAAGAATTGACGACTTGTTTGATCAACTGCAAGGGGCTAGCTACTTCTCAAAGATTGATCTCCGATCTGGATATCATCAACTCAAAGTATTTGAGTCTGACGTACCGAAGACTGCATTTCGTACTCGATATGGCCATTTTGAATTCCTAGTAATGCCGTTCGGTCTCACAAATGCCCCGGCAGCATTTATGGACCTCATGAATAGGGTATGTAGACCAATGCTGGATAAATCAGTGATAGTCTTTATTGATGACATCTTGATTTACTCTAAGTCTGAATCTGACCATGCGATGCATTTGCGAGAATTGCTAGACTTGTTACGAAAGGAGCGACTCTATGCAAAATTCTCCAAATGTGAATTCTGGTTACGCCAGGTGCAATTTTTAGGACATATTGTCTCCGGTGAGGGAATAGCCGTAGATCCATCAAAGGTTGATGCGGTTCAGAAGTGGGAAGCGCCGAAAAACGTATCTGAAGTTCGGAGTTTCTTGGGTTTAGCGGGCTATTACAGAAGATTTATCCGTGATTTCTCCGAGATTGCGGTGCCTTTAACCAGTCTGACGAAGAAGGAGGTTAAGTTTGAATGGAATGAATCCCAAGATCGAGCCTTTGAGACTCTGAAGCGTAAGCTAATTGAAGCACCGATTCTGGCCTTACCTGAGGGTAATGATGATTTTGTAGTCTATAGTGATGCTTCTAAGATGGGATTAGGCTATGTGTTGATGCAAAAGGATAAAGTAATTGCCTACGCATCAAGGCAGCTAAAGGCGCATGAAAAGAATTACCCGACGCATGACTTGGAGCTTGCAGCCGTGACCTTTGCATTGAAAATTTGGCGACATTATCTGTATGGGACTAGATGCAAGTTATATACCGATCACAAAAGTCTGAAGTATATATTTGACCAGAAAGAGCTGAATATGCGACAAAGGCGATCTATGGAATTGATTAAAGACTATGACTGTGAGATCCTTTACCATCCAGGTAAAGCAAACATTGTAGCAGATGCCCTAAGCCGCAAAACCAGACAAGACCATTATACCCGATGTTATGCATTGACTTCTGTCGTTTTGAAGGCTGCCTTGCCTGAGTCGATTATTGCCGCTCAAACCGAAGCCATTCGGGATGAGAACTTGAAAACTGAACGTATGGTTACATATGTGACCCAGCTGACCCTTGATAATCGTGGTCTTAGACGGTTCATGGATAGAATATGGGTACCCAGACTAGGAGGTATTCGTGATCAAATTCTGTCGGAAGCTCATAAGTCGAAATTTTCGATACATCCTGGTTCTACTAAAATGTATCAAGACTTGAGGACGGAATATTGGTGGCCTGGAATGAAGAAGGACGTGGGACGATATGTGGAAAATTGCATGACTTGTTTACAAGTCAAATCTGAACATCAGAAGCCGTATGGGGAACTACAACCATTGCCAATCCCGGAATGGAAGTGGGACCACATAACTATGGACTTTGTGACAAAGCTGCCCAGGACTAAGCGGAATCATGACTCTATATGGGTAATAGTGGATCGACTCACTAAGTCAGCCCATTTCCTACCCATACGTGAAGATGAACGCCTCGAAAAGTTAGCTGATTTGTACATGAAGGAAATCGTGACTAGACATGGTGTGCCATTGTCTATAGTATCTGACCGTGACAGCAGATTTACTTCTCGCTTTTGGAAGGCCTTTCAGAGTGGACTAGGTACTGAACTTAAGATGAGCACCGCTTATCATCCTGAAACTGACGGGCAAAGTGAGAGGACGATTTTGACCTTAGAAGATATGTTACGTGCCTGTGTGATTGATCTCGGTGGAAGTTGGGATACTCACCTGCCGTTTGTGTAGTTTGCTTATAACAATAGTTATCACTCGACTATTGGTATGCCTCCCTATCAGCTTTTGTACGGACGTCGATGCCGAACTCCAACCTGTTGGAGGGAAACAGGTGAACGCCCGATCTCAGGACCAGCCATTTTGCACGAAGCCCATGATCAGCTACAATTGATTCGACAGCGGATACAGACTTCTCAAGACAGACAAAAGAAATATCATGATCGAAGACGTAAGCCAATTGTGTTCGAGGTGGGTGATAAAGTGTTGTTGAAGGTCTCGCCAAGAAAAGGGATAGTAAGGTTCGGCAAACGGGGGAAGTTGAGCCCTCGATTTGTGGGTCCTTTTGAAATTCTCGAGCGTATAGGATTGCAAGCCTACAGATTAAAGCTGCCTGCCGAAATGACTGGGATTCATGATGTATTTCATGTGAGTAATCTTCGAAAGTGTTTAGCTGACGCTGAAGCTGTGATTCCTTGGAAAGACGTGCAAATTGATGAGCAGTTGCGTTACGAAGAAGAGCCCGAGCGTATAATCGATCATAAGGTTTCGAAATTGCGCAGCAAGGAAATTCCAATGGTGTTAGTCCAATGGAAATACCATAAGGGATCTGCGCAAACTTGGGAACGAGAAGACGAGATTAGGCAGAAGTATCCGAAGTTATTCCTGTTTTAGTCGATTCCGAGGACGGAATCAATATAACGGGGGAAGATTGTAACAGCCCGTAATTTATTAAATATAAATTACAGCAGCAGACTTTGGATAATAAAGCTATTTTAATCCAAATATTAGTAATTAACCAAAAATATGAATATTTAATAGTTAATTATATTCAGTTATAATTAATTATGAAAAGTTGCCCAAAATTAGCTGAAATAAAGTTAATAATTAAAATTCAGCTAAATGACAAATTAAAGACTGAAAATGACGAAACGAACTAAAATGAATAAAAATGGGACTAAAAGACAATTATAACAAATCTAGAAATTCTTTGCTATTAATTTCATCTGAAATGCAAATCAGATTGATGGGATTAAAAGTGGGACAATTCTGGAAAATTCAGTAGAAAATCTGATTTTCCCTATTTTCCTATAAATAGGGCATTCCTTCTCATTTCATGAGTTTGGAAACCATGAACTCTCTCACCTTCTCTCTCTAAGACTTCTCCTTCTCTCTAGAATTTCTCCCAAACGATCCGTCGGATTCTCGTGATTTATACGCCATCGGTTAGAGATCGTCGAGCTCTACACGAATCTATCATTGCATGTTAGATTTCGTCCGGATTTAAGGTAAAACCGACCATTTTTCTGACTTTTATTTCGCTTTTTGTTGAGCAAATTCGAGTTTGCTCATATTCCCTTCATTTGAAGCTGATTTGCTCCCGTTTAGGACTTATTTTTGCTTGGAAATCATCTATAGTCGAAGGATATAGCTTGGACGAAGGTTAGTATCTATTTTTCCGTCATTTATGTTCATGTTTAGTAGCTAAAACCTGGAAAAAACGATGAACAAGTAGAACAAATTCGAGACATTTATGTATAGACTCGAGGGTGTTGAATTCGAATCTGATAGCTAGACTCGAAGGGTGAGGACTCGAATCTAATACCTAGACTCGAAGGGGTAATGTATCGAATCTAACCTCATTAGACTCGAAGATGTATGTTTTCGAATCTAATTCCTTAGACTCGAATTAGCTGCCTTCGAATCTATCTTCCCTAGTTTAGAATCTGTTGATTTCGAATCTAACCCCTAGATTCGAGAATACTATTTGAATCTAATCCTATTTCGAATCTAATGCTATTCGAATCTAATCCTATTTGAATCTAATGTTGTTCGAATCTGTATCAATTCAAATCTGGTTTTTGTTCCAAGCCTAAGATTAATTCCTAAATCAGATTAAGTTATTAAACAACCTATTGTAATTAAAAGTATCTTTTGATTATGACAAAAACTCATAAGTTCAAGTTGCATAGCTATTATATGCACAAATAAAGTAACAGACTCTGTATGAATTGTATGTCGTGTATCACCTAGCTAGTAATACGATTGGCTTTATTTCAAGGCCACACATCTATAAATAGATGAATCGTATTAATCTGATATGAATAGACTCACCTTGGGACGATAGGAACTACCTCAGACTCGACAGCCAGAATTGACAATAACCTAATTATATAACTAGGATTATATGGATAGATCATGTTACAGACTTGACATTAATATGCCAGACTTGAAACTGAACTGCAGGAAACCGCCGATTTGACAGAGTAAACTGAACCGCTTAATTCGTTAAGCATTATCTGACTACGGACCACTGTGAGTGACAGATTTCATTGATTACTTGCATATGTTTCGATACTTATTGGTGAATGTCATTGACTGTATGGAAACTTCTGATTGTTGTTGCATGTTTCTTTAATACTATATTGTATCATAGAAACGTACTTTTGACATTACTGAAGCTAGACACTTGAATTGCCTTGATTGCATGTTCACTTTTACATTTTATGTAAATACTTATCATGCATACTGCTTACTTGACTGTTGATATACTTGCCGCTGCATACTGCATTATCCGACAGGACCGAATGTGAGATCTCCATTCACATGAGGGAATTCTGCAGATTCCTTTCCCATATGACTTGTTTCCATACACTTCCCGTAGGGCTTCGGCCTTACACATGGGAATACTGATTGGGTTGCCTCCCAACCTTTTGCCGTCTCTGACGTATTGACTTGCCGACAGGAGCTGATAGTATGTTATATATGTGTGGTAGCTAATGGAACTCTGTTAACTCACTAAGCAATGTTAGCTTACTCTGTCATGACAACTCTTTTTCAGGAAAAGCTGATAAGGGCAAGACCATAGCAGGTAGTCCGTCCCAGGCTAAGTGAATGTGGACATTGATGAATAGCAGACTTTTGGACTTTTGTTGACGCCTATTTTGAAAAGATGATGCGGTCTCGGGTAGCTTGTTCAGTCTTCCGCACTCTGATAGAAGATTTAGAAGCTAGTTTAGACCACCATTTGATCTTTAATTTATTGTTGTAATTAAGTATTCAGGCTGATGGACCTGTGGTATCAAACAATTAGAATATTTATTACTTAATGAAATGAAATTTTATGACGTGTACTGTTTGTGGTAACTTGGATGTTACAGCTCAGGACCGCTGTGAGTGACAAATTGCATTACTAACTTGCATATGTTTCGGTACTTATTGGTGATAGTTACCGACTTGTATTGAAACATCTGCTGCTGCTTGTTCCTTGATTACTTAATTGTAAGTCAGGAACGTATGATAGACACTGCTGAAACTGGACAACTGCTGCTGCATGTTCCCTGATTACTTGCATTGCTCAGGACCACTGTGAGTGACAGAATGCATTACTTACTTGCATATGTTTCGGTACTTATTGGTGATTGTTACTGACTTGTATGGAAACATCGGCTGCTGCTTGTTCCTTGATTACTTAATTGTATGTTAGGAACGTATGATAGACACTGCTGAAACTTGACAACTGCTGCTGAATGTTCCTTGATTACTTGGATTGCTTAGGACAGGTGTGAGTGACAGATTGCATTACTTACTTGCACATGTTTCAGTACTTATTGGTGATTCTTACTGACTTGTATGGAAACATCTGCTGCTGCTTGTTTCTTGATTACTTAATTCTATGTTCGGAACGTATGATAGACACTACTGAAGCTGGACAACTGCTGTTGCATGTTCCTTGATTACTTGCATTGCTCAGGACCGCTGTGACTGACAGAATGCATTACTTACTTGCATATGTTTCGGTACTTATTGGTGATTGTTACTGACTTGTATGGAAACATCGGCTGCTGCTTGTTCCTTTATTACTTAATTATATGTTAGGAACGTATGATAGACACTGCTGAAACTGGACAACTGCTGGTGCATGTTCCTTGATTACTTGGATTGCTCAGGACCGCTGTGAGTGACACATTGCATTACTAACTTGTATATATTTCGTATTAGTGATTGTTACTGACTTGTATGGAAACATCGGCTGCTGCTTGTTCCTTGATTACTTAATTGTATGTTAGGAACGTATGATAGACAATGCTGAAACTTGACAACTGCTGCTGAATGTTCCTTGATTACTTTGATTGCCCAGGACAGGTGTGAGTGAGAGATTCCATTACTTACTTGCATATGTTTCAATACTTATTGGTGATTGTTACTGAGTTGTATGGAAACATCTGTTGCTGCTTGTTCCTTGATTACTTAATTGTATGTTTGGAACGTATTATAGACACTACTGAAACTGGACAACTGCTGCTGCATGTTCCTTGATTACTTGGATTGCTCAGGACAGGTGTGAGTGACAGATTCCATTACATACTTGCATACGTTTCAATACTTATTGGTGATTGTTACTGACTTGTATGGAAACATCTGCTGCTGCTTGTTCCTTGATTACTTTATTGTATGTTTGGAACGTATGATAGACACTGCTGAAACTGGACAACTGCTGTTGCATGTTCCTTGATTACTTGGATTGCTCAGGACAGGTGTGAGTGACAGATTCCATTACTTACTTGCATACGTTTCAGTTTTTATTGGTGATTGTTACTGACTTGTATGGAAACATCTGCTGCTGCTTGTTCCTTGATTACTTAGTTGTATGTTAGGAACGTATGATAGACACTGCTGAAACAACTGCTGGTGCATGTTCCTTGATTACTTGGATTGCTCAGGACCGCTGTGAGTGACAAATTGCATTACTAACTTGCATATGTTTCGGTACTTATTTGTGATAGTTACCGACTTGTATTGAAACATCTGCTGCTGCTTGTTCCTTGATTACTTAATTGTAAGTCAGGAACGTATGATAGACACTGCTGAAACTGGACAACTACTGCTGCATGTTCCCTGATTACTTGCATTGCTCAGGACCACTGTGAGTGACAGAATGCATTACTTACTTGCATATGTTTCTGTACTTATTGGTGATTGTTACTGACTTGTATGGAAACATCGGCTGCTGCTTGTTCCTTGATTACTTAATTGTATGTTAGGAACGTATGATAGACACTGCTGAAACTTGACAACTGCTGCTGAATGTTCCTTGATTACTTGGATTGCTCATGACAGATGTGAGTGACAGATTGCATTACTTACTTGCATATGTTTCAGTACTTATTGGTGATTGTTACTGACTTGTATGGAGACATCTGCTGCTGCTTGTTCCTTGATTACTTAAATGTATGTTAGGAACGTATGATAGACACTGCTGAAACTGGACAACTGCTGTTGCATGTTCCTTGATTACTTGCATTGCTCAGGACCGCTGTGACTGACAGAATGCATTACTTACTTGCATATGTTTCGGTACTTATTGGTGATTGTTACTGACTTGTATGGAAACATCGGCTGTTGCTTGTTCCTTCATTACTTAATTGTATGTTAGGAACGTATGATAGGCACTGCTGAAACTTGACAACTGCTGCTGAATGTTCCTTGATTACTTGGATTGCCCAGGACAGGTGTGAGTGACAGATTCCATTACTTACTTGCATATGTTTCAATACTTATTAGTGATTGTTACTGACTTGTATGGAAACATCTGCTGCTGCTTGTTCCTTGATTACTTAATTGTATGTTTGGAACGTATGATAGACACTGCTGAAACTGGACAACTGCTGCTGCATGTTCCTTGATTACTTGGATTGCTCAGGACAGGTGTGAGTGCCAGATTCCATTACTTACTTGCATATGTTTCAGTATTTATTGGTGATTGTTACTGACTTGTATGGAAACATCTGCTGCTGCTTGTTTCTTGATTACTTATTTGTATGTTAGGAACGTATGATAGACACTGCTGAAACTGGACAACTGCTGGTGCATGTTCCTTGATTACTTGGATTGCTCAGAACCGCTGTGAGTGACACATTGCATTACTAACTTGCATATGTTTCGGTACTTATTGGTGATAGTTACCGACTTGTATTGAAACATCTGCTGCTGCTTGTTCCTTGATTAATTAATTGTAAGTCAGGAACGTATGATAGACACTGCTGAAACTGGACAACTGCTGCTGCATGTTCCTTGATTACTTGCATTGCTCAGGACCACTGTGAGTGACAGAATGCATTACTTACTTGCATATGTTTCGGTACTTATTGGTGATTGTTACTGACTTGTATGGAGACATCGGCTGCTGCTTGTTCCTTGATTACTTAATTGTATGTTAGGAACGTATGATAGACACTGCTGAAACTTGACAACTGCTGCTGAATGTTCCTTGATTACTTGGATTGCTCAGGACAGGTGTGAGTGACAGATTCCATTACTTAATTGCATATGTTTCAATATTTATTGGTGATTGTTACTGACTTGTATGGAAACATCTGCTGCTGCTTGTTCCTTGATTTCTTTATTGTATGTTTGGAACGTATGATGGACACTGCTGAAACTGGACAACCGCTGTTGCATGTTCCTTGATTACTTGGATTGCTCAGGACAGGTGTGAGTGACAGATTCCATTACTTACTAGCATACGTTTCAGTGTTTATTGGTGATTGTTACTGACTTGTATGGAAACATCTGCTGCTGCTTGTTCCTTGATTACTTAGTTGTATGTTAGGAACGTATGATAGACACTGCTGAAACTGGACAACTGCTGTTGCATGTTCCTTGATTAATTGGATTGCTCAGGACCGCTGTGAGTGACAAATTGCATTACTAACTTGCATATGTTTCGGTACTTATTGGTTATAGTTACCGACTTGTATTGAAACATCTGCTGCTGCTTGTTCCTTGATTACTTAATTGTAAGTCAGGAACGTATGATAGACACTGCTGAAACTGCACAACTGCTGCTGCATGTTCCTTGATTACTTGCATTGCTCAGGACCACTGTGAGTGACAGAATACATTACTTACTTGCATATGTTTCGGTACTTATTGGTGATTGTTACTGACTTGTATGGAAACATCGGCTGCTGCTTGTTCCTTGATTACTTAATTGTATGTTAGGAACGTATGATAGACACTGCTGAAACTTGACAACTGCTGCTGAATGTTCCTTGATTACTTGGATTGCTTAGGACAGGTGTGAGTGACAGATTGCATTACTTACTTGCACATGTTTCAGTACTTATTGGTGATTCTTACTGACTTGTATGGAAACATCTGCTGCTGCTTGTTTCTTGATTACTTATTTCTATGTTCGGAACGTATGATAGACACTGCTGAAACTGGACAACTGCTGTTGCATGTTCCTTGATTACTTGCATTGCTAAGGACCGCTGTGACTGACAGAATGCATTACTTACTTGCATATGTTTCGGTACTTATTGGTGATTGTTACTGACTTGTATGGAAACATCGGCTGCTGCTTGTTCCTTGATTACTTAATTGGATGTTAGGAACGTATGATAGACACTGCTGAAACTTGACAACTGCTGCTGAATGTTCCTTGATTACTTGGATTGCCTAGGACAGGTGTGAGTGACAGATTCCATTACTTACTTGCTTATGTTTCAATACTTATTAGTGATTGTTACTGACTTGTATGGAAACATTTGTTGCTGCTTGTTCCTTGATTACTTAATTGTATGTTTGGAACGTATGATAGGCACTGCTGAAACTGGACAACTACTGCTGCATGTTCCTTGATTACTTGGATTGCTCAGAACAGGTGTGAGTGACAGATTCCATTACTTACTTGCATACGTTTCAGTATTTATTGGTGATTTTTACTGACTTGTATGGAAACATCTGCTGCTGCTTGTTCCTTGATTACTTAATTGTATGTTAGGAACGTATGATAGACACTGCTGAAACTGGAAAACTGCTGGTGCATGTTCCTTGATTACTTGGATTGCTCAGGACCGCTATGAGTGACACATTGCATTACTAACTTGTATATATTTCGTATTGGTGATTGTTACTGACTTGTATGGAAACATCGGCTGCTGCTTGTTCCTTGATTACTTAATTGTATGTTTGGAACGTATGATAGACACTGCTGAAACTTGAGAACTGCTGCTGAATGTTCCTTGATTACTTGGATTGCCCAGGACAGGTGTGAGTGACAGATTCCATTACTTACTTGCATATGTTTCAATACTTATTGGTGATTGTTATTGAGTTGTATGGAAACATCTGTTGCTGCTTGTTCCTTGATTACTTAATTGTATGTTTGGAACGTATGATAGACACTACTGAAACTGGACAACTGCTGCTGCATGTTCCTTGATTACTTGGATTGCTCAGGACAGGTGTGAGTGACAGATTCCATTACTTACTTGCATACGTTTCAGTATTTATTGGTGATTGTTATTGACTTGTATGGAAACATCTGCTGCTGCTTGTTCCTTGATTACTTAATTGTATGTTAGGAACGTATGATAGACACTGTTGAAACTTGAAAACTGATGCTGAATGTTCCTTGATTACTTAGATTGCTCAGGTTAGGTGTGAGTGACAGATTCCATTACTTACTTGCATATATTTCGTATTGGTGATTGTTACTGACTTGTTTGGAAACATCTTCTGCTGCTTGTTCCTTGATTACTTAGTTGTATGTTAGGAACGTATGATAGACACTGCTGAAACTGGACAACTGCTGCTGCATGTTCCTTGATTACTTGGATTGCTCAGGACAGGTTTGAGTGACAGATTCCATTACTTACTTGCATACGTTTTAGTACTTATTGGTGATTGTTACTGACTTGTATCGAAACATCGGCTACTGCTTGTTCCTCTATTACTTAATTGTATGTTAGGAAAGTATGATTGACACTGCTGAAACTGGACTACTGCTGCTGCATGTTCCTTGATTACTTGCATTGCTCAGGACCGCTGTGAGTGACAGATTGCATTACTTACTTGCAGATGTTTCAGTACTTATTGGTGATTGTTACTGACTTGTATGGAAACATCTGCTGCTGCTTGTTCCTTGATTACTTAATTGTACGTTAGGAACGTATGATAGACACTGCTGAAACTGGACAACTGCTGTTGCATGTTCCTTGATTACTTGCATTGCTCAGGACCGCTGTGACTGACAGATTGCATTACTCACTTGCATATGTTTCCGTACTTATTGGTGATTGTTACCGACTTTGTATGGAAAGATCTGCTGCTGCTTGTTCCTTGATTACTTAATTGTATGTTAGGAACATATGATAGACACTGCTGAAACTGGACAACTGCTGTTGCATGTTCCTTGATTACTTGGATTGCTCAGGACCGCTGTGAGTGACAAATTGCATTACTAACTTGCATATGTTTCGGTACTTGTTGGTGATAGTTACCGACTTGTATTGAAACATCTTCTGCTGCTTGTTCCTTGATTACTTAATTGTAAGTCAGGAACGTATGATAGACACTGCTGAAACTGGACAACTGCTGCTGCATGTTCCTTGATTACTTGCATTGCTCAGGACCGCCGTGAGTGACAAATTGCAATACTAACTTGCATATGTTTCGGTACTTATTGGTGATTGTTATCGACTTGTATGGAAACATCTGCTGCTGCTTGTTCCTTGATTACTTAATTGTATGTTAGGAGCGTATGATAGACACTGCTGAAACTTGACAACTACTGCTGAATGTTCCTTGATTACTTAGATTGCTCAGGACAGGTGTGAGTGACAGATTCCATTACTTACTTGCATATGTTTCGAATTGGTGATTGTTACTGACTTGTATGGAAACATCTGTTGCTGCTGGTTCCTTGATTACTAAGTTGTATGTTAGTAACGTATGATAGACACTGCTGAAACTGGACAACTGCTGCAGCATGTTCCTTGATTACTTGGATTGCTCAGGACAGGTTTGAGTAACAGATTTCATTACTTACTTGCATATGTTTCAGTACTTATTGGTGATTGTTACTGACTTGTATCGAAACATCACCTGCTGCTTGTTCCTTGATTACTTAATTCTATGTTAGGAACGTGTGATAGACACTGCTGAAACTGGACAACTGCTGTTGCATGTTCCTTGATTACTTGCATTGCTCAGGACCGCTGTGACTGACTGATTGCACTACTCACTTGCATATGTTTCCGTACTTATTGGTGATTGTTACTGACTTTGTATGGAAACATCTGTTGCTGCTTGTTCCTTGATTACTTAATTGTATGTTTGGAACGTATGATAGACACTGCTGAAACTGGACAACTGCTGCTGCATGTTCCTTGATTACTTAAATTGCTCAGGACAGGTGTGAGTGACAGATTCCATTACTTACTTGCATACGTTTCAGTATTTATTGGTGATTTTTACTGACTTGTATGGAAACATCTGCTGCTGCTTGTTCCTTGATTACTTAATTGTATGTTAGGAACGTATGATAGACACTGCTGAAACTGGAAAACTGCTGGTGCATGTTCCTTGATTACTTGGATTGCTCAGGACCGCTGTGAGTGACACATTGCATTACTAACTTGTATATATTTCGTATTGGTGATTGTTACTGACTTGTATGGAAACATCGGCTGCTGCTTGTTCCTTGATTACTTAAATTGTATGTTAGGAACGTATGATAGACACTGTTGAAACTTGAAAACTGCTGCTGAATGTTCCTTGATTACTTAGATTGCTCAGGACAGGTGTGAGTGACAGATTCCATTACTTACTTGCATATATTTCGTATTGGTGATTGTTACTGACTTGTTTGGAAACATCTTCTGCTGCTTGTTCCTTGATTACTTAGTTGTATGTTAGGAACGTATGATAGACACTTCTGAAACCGGACAACTGCTGCTGCATGTTCTTTGATTACTTGGATTGCTCAGGACAGGTTTGAGTGACAGATTCCATTACTTACTTGCATACGTTTCAGTACTTATTGGTGATTGTTACTGACTTGTATCGAAACATCGGCTACTGCTTGTTCCTCTATTACTTAATTGTATGTTAGGAAAGTATGATTGACACTGCTGAAACTGGACTACTGCTGCTGCATGTTCCTTGATTACTTGCATTGCTCAGGACCGCTGTGAGTGACAGATTGCATTACTTACTTGCATATGTTTCGGTACTTATTGGTGATTGTTACTGACTTGTATGGAAACATCTGTTGCTGCTTGTTCCTTGATTACTTAATTGTACGTTAGGAACGTATGACAGACACTGCTGAAACTGGACAACTACTGTTGCATGTTCCTTGATTACTTGCATTGCTCAGGACCGCTGTGACTGACAGATTGCATTACTCACTTGCATATGTTTCCGTACTTATTGGTGATTGTTACTGACTTTGTATGGAAAGATCTGCTGCTGCTTGTTCCTTGATTACTTAATTGTATGTTAGGAACATATGATAGACACTGCTGAAACTGGACAACTGCTGTTGCATGTTCCTTGATTACTTGGATTGCTCAGGACCGCTGTGAGTGACAAATTGAATTACTAACTTGCATATGTTTCGGTACTTATTGGTGATAGTTACCGACTTGTATTGAAACATCTTCTGCTGCTTGTTCCTTGATTACTTAATTGTAAGTCAGGAACGTATGATAGACACTGCTGAAACTGGACAACTGCTACTGCATGTTCCTTGATTACTTGCATTGCTTAGGACCGCCGTGAGTGACAAATTGCATTACTAACTTGCATATGTTTCGGTACTTATTGGTGATTGTTATCGACTTGTATGGAAACATCTGCTGCTGCTTGTTCCTTGATTACTTAATTGTATGTTAGGAGCGTATGATAGACACTGCTGAAACTTGACAACTACTACTGAATGTTCCTTGATTACTTAGATTGCTCAGGACAGGTGTGAGTGACAGATTCCATTACTTACTTGCATATGTTTCGAATTGGTGATTGTTACTGACTTGTATGGAAACATCTGCTGCTGCTTGTTCCTTGATTACTTAATTGTATGTTTGGAACGTATGATAGACACTACTGAAATTGGACAACTGCTGCTGCATGTTCCTTGATTACTTGGATTGCTCAGGACAGGTGTGAGTGACAGATTCCATTACTTACTTCCATACGTTTCAGTATTTATTGGTGATTGTTACTGACTTGTTTGGTCTGCTGCTTGTTCCTTGATTACTTAATTGTATGTTAGGAACGTATGATAGACACTGTTGAAACTTGAAAACTGATGCTGAATGTTCCTTGATTACTTAGATTGCTCAGGACAGGTGTGAGTGACAGATTCCATTACTTACTTGCATATATTTCGTATTGGTGATTGTTACTGACTTGTTTGGAAACATCTTCTGCTGCTTGTTCCTTGATTACTTAGTTGTATGTTAGGAACGTATGATAGACACTTCTGAAACCGGACAACTGCTGCTGCATGTTCCTTGATTACTTGGATTGCTCAGGACAGGTTTGAGTGACAGATTCCATTACTTACTTGCATACGTTTCAGTACTTATTGGTGATTGTTACTGACTTGTATCGAAACATCGGCTACTGCTTGTTCCTCTATTACTTAATTGTATGTTAGGAAAGTATGATTGACACTGCTGAAACTGGACTACTGCTGCTGCATGTTCCTTGATTACTTGCATTGCTCAGGACCGCTGTGAGTGACAGATTGCATTACTTACTTGCATATGTTTCGGTACTTATTTGTAACAACCCAACTTTTAGCCCAACTAAATATCTGATTTTGAGATAATAATGTAATTTTATTACATTATTTATGATGTAAGTTATTTAAGTTTGAAAATATTTATTTAAAATTATATATATGATATTAATTATTAAAGATGAGTAAATTAAAAGATATGTAAAATACAAAAGTTTAATGGGTTAAATAGCAAATTTAACCAACAGGTGACAGGATGGTATCAGAGCAATAGTTTGAGTGAATCATTGTATTACATGTAATACATGATCTCAAACTTGTGCAATGCTATAGTATCAATCATGACAGGATGGCTTGAACTAAGATAGGTTTCTGAGACTAGTAGGACTGGGCATGAAAGGGTACGATGTGCTAGACCAATGATCTAAATATTTAGTGATTTGAATTTCAGAACTATGTCAGGAGAAGGTGGACCACCAGGTGGCATGACCCCAGAGCAAGTCCTGGAAATGATGCAACAACTAATAACCCAGAATAATGAGCAACAAAACAAGTTTATGCTAGAGCAAATTGAATCAATAAAGAAAACTGAAAAGAGAAATAAACATAAAAAGAAGCAAACTGAACAGTCAAGCGAATCCGATTCTGATGATGAGCATGTCAATAAACGAGTTGTGCAGCCAAAAGGCTGTAGATTTAAAGATTTCAAAGCGAGTGGTGCCTTAACGTTTGAAGGCACAGTAGACCCAATAAAAGCGTTAGATTGGATAAGTCATACTGAAGAGATATTCAGTATCTCAGAATGTCTGGACAGCAATAGAGTTAAGTTTGCTACAGCACTATTCGTTGGAGCTGCTAGAGCCTGGTGGAAAACACAAAGAAGCATCTATGGTGAGGAAGCAATTATGACACTGAACTGGGAACAGTTCTTGGAGATGTTCAATGCCAAATACTGTCCAACATACATATAAAAGAACTCAAGATGCAGTTGATGCAATTGAAACAAGGAACTAAGACCGTTGATGAATATGAGCATGAGTTCTCGAGACTTTGCGGCTACTCGTCATATCAAGTAGCAACAGAAGAGCGTAAGATAAACCGATTCAGACTGGGTCTGAATCCAATATATAGAAGACAAATGAGCAGCATCAAGTTCACGACGTATCTCAGCATAGTGGAAGCAGCAAGGATGGTGGAGCGAGAAATCACAGATTCGAGTTGTGAACCCGTTATGATGGCTATAAGTCCTACATGTCCATCTCCACCTAAGAAACAAAAATCCAGTAGATTCTTCAGTTCATCAAAGTCCAGTCAGCAGCAGTCACAAGCATCCTCTACACCTCAGAAGACTAGAGATTATTCCATACAGTCAGGAGCACGACCGTGTAAACGTTTTAACAAATTTCATAGCGGACGCTGCAACCCTATAGATGTGACCTGTTACACTTGCAACCGGATTGGACATGGAAGCGATGAGTGCCCAGAAAGAAACGACGTATGCTACAACTGTGGTGAGCGTGGACATTATGCCAAACATTGCCCAAATACACGCGTGCTTATTAATCAGGAACAACCAGTTGACAGAGCAATCCAACAGGGTACTACAATGATGCCAACAGCTAAGGCGCGAGCTTTCCATATAACTGCTGAAGATGTTGAGGAGACACCAGAGACGCCAAAAGACCCCAATGGTAACTAATAATAAATTTCTTATATGCTAAAATGATTTAATTCCGTTATCATCAGAATTTCAATTCCAAAATAAGTATTGAGTAAAACTGTATAACCCTGTCATCGATAGTGAATAATGCGGATGACATATGGGTTGTATCAGTTGAAGTTATGATTCAAATACATTCCCAATCAGAAATTATACCTATAAACAATATAGGTATTGTAATCTGAATCGTGTATGATTCAAAAACTTTAAGAATTCAAAATATAATCTTAAAACACAAGCTACTTCGTAAATCCTTGTAATCTGAATGATTACAGCGTGTCTCTTAATGAGACAGAGGTAGAAGTAGTTGATCCAATAAATATTAATGAGAAAAGTATTTGAATCAAATTGTTAAACACCGAATGACAATTTGAATCGAAATCAAAGAAGTCAGAGACACAAAGCGAGAGTGATAAAGAAATAGATTGAAATCTTTGTAAAGTCAAGCAATTGGTCATAAATGGCCAATGAAAAGTCTGTTATATGTCAATATAGATGTAAGTGTTGGATTCTCATTATGTCGATGCGAGACTAGTGAGATAGTCCATATGGAATTCTTATTCCACCTATTTGTATATAAATGAGAAGCTTCCGCCAAAAGAGTAAAGTAATTTCAAATTCAGATTTTCATCAATGAAGATTCAAGCCTAAGTCTATACATATAATTAAACAGAATCAAAGATTATTGTTTTGTCGAAGCCTCTTGACCGAATTACACAATGAACTAATAGAGGAAGGCGATGACGATAAAGTAGAAGATGATCTAAATGGTCGTGGAGACGGTTTTAGAACACTGGTAACTCGAGATCTGACTTCAATAATAGAATTTGTCGTCATGTCTAATGAATCACACCGAGAAAGCCAAAGTAAATTATTGATTTCTATCAACTTGTTCCTTAGAATTCGATTCCGTATAATATTTGTTTTCTATGTTGTTAATATTCCTACTCGCTGGAAGATTCTAAAGCGTATGATCTCTTCAAGTTCGGGATCATATCTGACTTGTTTGAAATATCCATCAACCGCTGAAACCGTTGCGAAGAGGATGAGGACGATTGTAACTCCAAATTTGATTTTCTGTTCGAACTCCTGTTTTGATTGTTAAAGCTCTAAATACAACATTTCAACATTTTTGCCTCGATCTCTCATACTTGACTTCTAATCACTCTATCATCTTGGAGTATTTTGCTACTCGAGAGACTGATCATGTAAAAGATTTGGCGGATATTGCAGCGCAATTGAAGACCAAGGTAGGTGAGGTGGAGTCGTTACACGAAGAGTTGACTCCGATTGTTGTGCCAAAGGATAGATTTCATTTGTTTAATAGAGCAAAGAAAATTTTTAAGTCTTCACAACGAGTCAGCACAAATCAGAAATAAGTTAAACGATTGATGGTGATAACAACATCAATAAAAGATGTACTTCTTAAAGTACAGATATCAGATTCCCAAAAGCTCTACAGCAAGTTCCAAAGGAAAATGAAAGAGAAATATGAGCTAACTGAGATAGATTGAGCTGCAAGCTGAATTGAATGAGATATAAGGTTAAATCTCAAAAATCCATAGCAAATGAAAATTTTGCAATAATAAAGATGAGAGATTTAAAAGCCATAACTGGCTCAAGATCAAGCAAAAGAAAGATATGAGCTAATTATTACAATAAGATGCTAGCTGAATAGATTATTGCGTAAAACATAAAGCTCATATATGAAGAGTATGAATAAAAAGTCAGAATTCCTAAAATGATCAAGCAAGTGAAATAATGAATCAAATATGAAACTCTGAAGAGAAATTTGAGTTTCCTGTGCTTGAGAATCTCAAAGAAATGAAAGAAATGAAATACAGTTGGTGCTCGTTCAGTGGAAACACCACAAGGGTTCGTATCAGTTTTGGGAATCAAGATATCATAAAAGCTATCTGCCCAAGTCTGTTCGAACATATCTAACTTCGGGGACGAAGTTTGTGCGTGGTGGAGCCCATTCTGTAACAACCCAACTTTTAGCCCAACTAAATATCTGATTTTGAGATAATAATGTAATTTTATTACATTATTTATGATGTAAGTTATTTAAGTTTGAAAATATTTATTTAAAATTATATATATGATATTAATTATTAAAGATGAGTAAATTAAAAGATATGTAAAATACAAAAGTTTAATGGGTTAAATAGCAAATTTAACCAAAGTTTATATATAAACCTTGAAAATGATCATTTAAGATCATTAAAAACAATTAACTCTCTCTCTCTCTTCTTTCTCTCTCTACATTCGGTCCTTCAAGAATTCATCAAAATGGTTTATAAATTTGTAATTAATTGATACATTGAAGTCAAGAGAAGGTTACAAGAAGCAAACAACAAGCATTTACAAGATTTCAAGGTAATCTTTAGTGTAATTTCGAAATTTGGTTCGGTTTTATGTAAAAACCGAAGCCAAAGAAATTAAATTATGAAATTATTGTTGCATGTATAAGAATTTTGTAGTTTATGATAAATTTATGATAATAGATGAAACAGAAACAGAAATCTGAGGTTAGATCGTTCGAATAAGCAAGAAATTTGATTTTTATGAAAATATATGTTTTTGACAAAAAAACTTGCTTATTTTGGACGATCTTGACAAATTAATGATGTTATTAATAGGGAAATTAGTATAAAAACACTCAAAAAGTGATATTACATCAATATATTTCATTGCATGTTGATAAAGATGAAAGTTTGATAATTATTAATAAAATCCGTATGAAGAACACCAAGAACACCAAGAACAATTTCTGGAAAATTATGAAGACTCGGGATCCGAATTCGGATGAGACCGAATTCGGATGTAGCCCATTTCGGATCTGTACTTCGGACAAAAAAACTTAAATTCAGATATTTTGGCTATTTTGGATGAAGCACCATTTCGGACAGAAGGTGGTCCGAACTCGGATGACCCGAGTTCGGATGGCCCATTTCGGATGGTGCTAGTTCGAATGAATCATTTCGGACCAACTTCGGATGGCCTATTTCGGATGACCTAGAACCGAATCCGGATGATCCGAATTCGGATATGATTCAAAATATAAACAACAGAATTCCTTATATAAATATGAATGATCAGATTTCAGAAATGTAACTTTATAAGACTTTGAGATTATTACTGACAAAGAACAGAAAGATTCTGATAAGATTTAAGAGATTGATGGTAATATGATCAAAATATAAGCTTTTGATATCAAAGACCAACGAATGAATCTTGAGCATAAATGATGAACACTGAATATATATATTATTCAGATGATATAAGAGCTAATAAATATCAAAAATGATATTAATAACAGATTGAGCAACGAGCAAAATGGCGAGCATCTGAAAGTTTGATATAAATCAGATAGTGGTTCTATCCACTACAGATTGTGAGCAACAGAGCCAGAAACTAAAAGAGCACAAATAGCCAGTAACTGTGAGTTGTAGATTTCATTTTAACTGCATATTATGTGAATTGAGACTTTTGTTGAATGATTCTGATTTATTGATAATCTGATCTTGAGCTTATTGAAATATTGTTATAGTATAGTTACTATGATTTGTTGAGCTGAGTATTTCTTCTTCTAGATTCGATTCTTTGACGAGTCACTTGATTGTTAAGCTTAACACCATCACTATTGCTCAGTGTTGGGTTAATGTTAGGCTTATGATGTGCTGATTTACGTGATGAAAGCACAGAGGGTAGCTAGAGCTGAGCATTCCGATGATATCCATATAGAGCTTTTACTGGTAGCTAGCCCAGTACGTGGCTGATCCCCACTAATGATGCGTGTGTATGGATTTATCATCATCCGAGCATTCCTTATGAATTTGTCTAAAAGTCTCAAGAGCAACAACAGTTTTATAACTGGGAGCTGAGCAAAAGTCGCGCATCAAAAGAGCATTAATTGGCCAATGACCCTTCGAGATTGAGCCGTGCATGAGCCGAGTGCAGTGCATGTGCTTCCGCGTTCATAATTGCATGTTAAATGTGAAATTCTACATTCTCACTAAGCAATTAAGCTTACCCCGTTGTTGCATTATTTTTCAGGTAAAGGCAAAGGATTGGCTGGACCTAGTTCTTAGGTCGGGACTTGAAAGAGCTTGAAGTGCATTAGAACCTGTTTCAACATCTTGGTATTTGGATGATAATAGAGCTTTGGGGTTCGGGTTTAGTTTATATTATGTGATTTGATGTAATAGTCTAGATGTTTGTACTTTTCTACTTAAAAATTCTGTCTCTGTTTGTAATTAACTTATTTCCGCACTGTTAATTTTATCTTAGTTTCATAATTGATATTGCGTTGCTACTGGGCCTAGACTTGAGACCTTTGAGAAATCTGAGGGTCTCACATTATTGGTGATTGTTACTGACTTGTATGGAAACATCTGTTGCTGCTTGTTCCTTGATTACTTAATTGTACGTTAGGAACGTATGACAGACACTGCTGAAACTGGACAACTGCTGTTGCATGTTCCTTGATTACTTGCATTGCTCAGGACCGCTGTGACTGACAGATTGCATTACTCACTTGCATATGTTTCCGTACTTATTGGTGATTGTTACTGACTTTGTATGGAAAGATCTGCTGCTGCTTGTTCCTTGATTACTTAATTGTATGTTAGGAACATATGATAGACACTGCTGAAACTGGACAACTGCTGTTGCATGTTCCTTGATTACTTGGATTGCTCAGGACCGTTGTGAGTGACAAATTGAATTACTAACTTGCATATGTTTCGGTACTTATTGGTGATAGTTACCGACTTGTATTGAAACATCTTCTGCTGCTTGTTCCTTGATTACTTAATTGTAAGTCAGGAACGTATGATAGACACTGCTGAAACTGGACAACTGCTACTGCATGTTCCTTGATTACTTGCATTGCTCAGGACCGCCGTGAGTGACAAATTGCATTACTAACTTGCATATGTTTCGGTACTTATTGGTGATTGTTATCGACTTGTATGGAAACATCTGCTGCTGCTTGTTCCTTGATTACTTAATTGTATGTTAGGAGCGTATGATAGACACTGCTGAAACTTGACAACTACTGCTGAATGTTCCTTGATTACTTAGATTGCTCAGGACAGGTGTGAGTGACAGATTCCATTACTTACTTGCATATGTTTCGAATTGGTGATTGTTACTGACTTGTATGGAAACATCTGCTGCTGCTTGTTCCTTGATTACTTAGTTGTATGTTAGGAACGTACGATAGACACTGCTGAAACTGGACAACTGCTGCAGCATGTTCCTTGATTACTTGGATTGCTCAGGACAGGTTTGAGTAACAGATTTCATTACTTACTTGCATATGTTTCAGTACTTATTGGTGATTGTTACTGACTTGTATCGAAACATCACCTGCTGCTTGTTCCTTGATTACTTAATTCTATGTTAGGAACGTGTGATAGACACTGCTGAAACTGGACAACTTCTGTTGCATGTTCCTTGATTACTTGCATTGCTCAGGACCGCTGTGACTGACTGATTGCACTACTCACTTGCATATGTTTCCGTACTTATTGGTGATTGTTACTGACTTTGTATGGAAACATCTGTTGCTGCTTGTTCCTTGATTACTTAATTGTATGTTTGGAACGTATGATAGACACTGCTGAAACTGGACAACTGCTGCTGCATGTTCCTTGATTACATAAATTGCTCAGGACAGGTGTGAGTGACAGATTCCATTACTTACTTGCATACGTTTCAGTAGTTATTGGTGATTTTTACTGACTTGTATGGAAACATCTGCTGCTGCTTGTTCCTTGATTACTTAATTGTATGTTAGGAACGTATGATAGACACTGCTGAAACTGGAAAACTGCTGGTGCATGTTCCTTGATTACTTGGATTGCTCAGGACCGCTGTGAGTGACACATTGCATTACTAACTTGTATATATTTCGTATTGGTGATTGTTACTGACTTGTATGGAAACATCGGCTGCTGCTTGTTCCTTGATTACTTAATTGTATGTTAGGAACGTATGATAGACACTGCTGAAACTTGACAACTGCTGCTGAATGTTCCTTGATTACTTGGATTGCCCAGGACAGGTGTGAGTGACAGATTCCATTACTTACTTGCATATGTTTCAATACTTATTGGTGATTGTTACTGAGTTGTAGGGAAACATCTGCTGCTGCTTGTTTCTTGATTACTTAATTGTATGTTTGGAACGTATGATAGACACTACTGAAACTGGAAAACTGCTGCTGCATGTTCCTTGATTACTTGGATTGCTCAGGACAGGTGTGAGTGACAGATTCCATTACTTACTTCCATACGTTTCAGTATTTATTGGTGATTGTTACTGACTTGTTTGGTCTGCTGCTTGTTCCTTGATTACTTAATTGTATGTTAGGAACGTATGATAGACACTGTTGAAACTTGAAAACTGATGCTGAATGTTCCTTGATTACTTAGATTGCTCAGGACAGGTGTGAGTGACAGATTCCATTACTTACTTGCATATATTTCGTATTGGTGATTGTTACTGACTTGTTTGGAAACATCTTCTGTTGCTTGTTCCTTGATTACTTAGTTGTATGTTAGGAACGTATGATAGACACTTCTGAAACCGGACAACTGCTGCTGCATGTTCCTTGATTACTTGGATTGCTCAGGACAGGTTTGAGTGACAGATTCCATTACTTACTTGCATACGTTTCAGTACTTATTGGTGATTGTTACTGACTTGTATCGAAACATCGGCTACTGCTTGTTCCTCTATTACTTAATTGTATGTTAGGAAAGTATGATTGACACTGCTGAAACTGGACTACTGCTGCTGCATGTTCCTTGATTACTTGCATTGCTCAGGACCGCTGTGAGTGACAGATTGCATTACTTACTTGCAGATGTTTCAGTACTTATTGGTGATTGTTACTGACTTGTATGGAAACATCTGCTGCTGCTTGTTCCTTGATTACTTAATTGTACGTTAGGAACGTATGATAGACACTGCTGAAACTGGACAACTGCTGTTGCATGTTCCTTGATTACTTGCATTGCTCAGGACCGCTGTGACTGACAGATTGCATTACTCACTTGCATATGTTTCCGTACTTATTGGTGATTGTTACCGACTTTGTATGGAAAGATCTGCTGCTGCTTGTTCCTTGATTACTTAATTGTATGTTAGGAACATATGATAGACACTGCTGAAACTGGACAACTGCTGTTGCATGTTCCTTGATTACTTGGATTGCTCAGGACCGCTGTGAGTGACAAATTGCATTACTAACTTGCATATGTTTCGGTACTTGTTGGTGATAGTTACCGACTTGTATTGAAACATCTTCTGCTGCTTGTTCCTTGATTACTTAATTGTAAGTCAGGAACGTATGATAGACACTGCTGAAACTGGACAACTGCTGCTGCATGTTCCTTGATTACTTGCATTGCTCAGGACCGCCGTGAGTGACAAATTGCAATACTAACTTGCATATGTTTCGGTACTTATTGGTGATTGTTATCGACTTGTATGGAAACATCTGCTGCTGCTTGTTCCTTGATTACTTAATTGTATGTTAGGAGCGTATGATAGACACTGCTGAAACTTGACAACTACTGCTGAATGTTCCTTGATTACTTAGATTGCTCAGGACAGGTGTGAGTGACAGATTCCATTACTTACTTGCATATGTTTCGAATTGGTGATTGTTACTGACTTGTATGGAAACATCTGTTGCTGCTGGTTCCTTGATTACTAAGTTGTATGTTAGTAACGTATGATAGACACTGCTGAAACTGGACAACTGCTGCAGCATGTTCCTTGATTACTTGGATTGCTCAGGACAGGTTTGAGTAACAGATTTCATTACTTACTTGCATATGTTTCAGTACTTATTGGTGATTGTTACTGACTTGTATCGAAACATCACCTGCTGCTTGTTCCTTGATTACTTAATTCTATGTTAGGAACGTGTGATAGACACTGCTGAAACTGGACAACTGCTGTTGCATGTTCCTTGATTACTTGCATTGCTCAGGACCGCTGTGACTGACTGATTGCACTACTCACTTGCATATGTTTCCGTACTTATTGGTGATTGTTACTGACTTTGTATGGAAACATCTGTTGCTGCTTGTTCCTTGATTACTTAATTGTATGTTAGGAACGTATGATAGACACTGCTGAAACTGGACAACTGCTGCTGCATGTTCCTTGATTACTTAAATTGCTCAGGACAGGTGTGAGTGACAGATTCCATTACTTACTTGCATACGTTTCAGTATTTATTGGTGATTTTTACCGACTTGTATGGAAACATCTGCTGCTGCTTATTCCTTTATTAATTAATTGTATGTTAAGAACGTATGATAGACACTGCTGAAACAGGACTACTGCTGCTGCATGTTCCTTGATTACTTGCATTGCTCAGGACCGCTGTGAGTGACAGATTGCATTACTTACTTGCATATGTTTCAGTGCTTATTGGTGATTGTTACTGACTTGTATGGAAACATCTGCTGCTGCTTGTTCCTTGATTACTTAATTGTATGTTAGGAACGTATGATAGACACTGCTGAAACTGGACAACTGCTGTTTTACTTTCCTTGATTACTTGCATTGCTCAGGACCGCTGTGACTGACAGATTGCATAACTCACTTGCATATGTTTCCGTACTTATTAGTGATTGTTACTGACTTTGTATGGAAACATCTGCTGCTGCTTGTTCCTTGATTACTTAATTGTATGTTAGGAACATATGATAGACACTGCTGAAACTGGACAACTGCTGTTGCATGTTCCTTGATTACTTGGATTGCTCAGGACCGCTGGGAGTGACAAATTGCATTACTAACTTGCATATGTTTCGGTACTTATTGGTGATAGTTACCGACTTGTATTGAAAGATCTGCTGCTGCTTGTTCCTTAATTACTTAATTGTAAGTCAGGAACGTATGATAGACACTGCTGAAACTGGACAACTGCTGCTGCATGTTCCTTGATTACTTGCATTGCTCAGGACCGCTGTGAATGACAGAATGCATTACTTATTTGCATATGTTTCGGTACTTATTGGATATTGTTACTGACTTGTATGGAAACATCGGCTGCTACTTGTTCCTTGATTACTTAATTGTATGTTAGGAACGTATGATAGACACTGCTGAAACTGGACAACTGCTGTTGCATGTTCCTTGATTACTTGCATTGCTCAGGACCGCTGTGACTGACAGATTGCATTACTCACTTGCATATGTTTCAGTACTTATTGGTGATTGTTACTGACTTGTGTGGAAACATCTGTTGCTGCTTGTTCCTTGATTACTTAATTGTATGTTAGGAACGTATGATAGACACTGCTGAAACTTGACAACTGCTGCTGAATGTTCCTTGATTACTTAGATTACACAGGACAGGTGTGAGTGACAGATTCCATTACTTTTTTGCATACGTTTCAGTACTTATTGGTGATTGTTAATGACTTGTATGGAAACATCTGCTAGTGCTTGTTCCTTGATTACTTAATTGTATGTTTGGAATGTTTGATAGACACTTCTGAAACTGGACAACTACTGTTGCATGTTCCTTGATTACTTGGATTGCTTAGGACAGGTGTGAGTAACAGATTCCATTACTTACTTGCATACGTTTCAGTACTTATTGGTGATTGTTACTGACTTGTATCGAAACATCGGCTGTTGCTTGTTCCTTGATTATTTGCATTGCTCACGACCGCTGTATGTGACTGTCACACCCTGCTACCTTGATTGGCAGCGAGACGTGACGAGTGCGGAAGCGTAACCATAATTATAACGAACGACCACTATATGGACGTTTTCGAAATATTACATCATTAAAATTTAAAAATGTAGTAATGTTTTACAAAATGAAAGGAATGAAGTTCGCGTAATACAGAGATTCTGATACATAATTAATGCGTCCAAAAATAATGCAGTCAAATCTCCGTTAGTTTCGAAATATGCATGCGACTCCATGAAATGCGGAAGCTTGAAAGTTGGTGTATCCGAAGGCACACTTGCCTTAATTACCTGAAAATACATACTAAAATACGTCAACAAAAATTTGTTGGTGAGTTCATAGGTTTACACGAAAAGACCAGTTGTATGGACGTTATCAGATGAGTTGAATTTATAAAATCATAAATTCCATGAGATGTATTACATAAACCATCATGTCACCGAAGCTTAATTAGAATGTGTTTGCCCCGAGCAGTATTCCCATACGTAATACCGTGTGTTGAATATATATGCACCCGCAGTTAGCTAAACCACTAACCCGAGTGGGGGACATGACTCCCAATAGATCTATCCACAATATATTCGCGCTTGCAAACAAATGCAACTAACGATTTCATGATATAAGGGTGGAAATCACATATGTAATACATAATAGAATCGAGAAGTTTTTGTGTCCATATAAAAACGAAGCATGTATTTCATCCCAAAACATAATAATGTGAAAAATGGGACTATGAAGACTCACCTTGTTGATTTTTGATGATGTTTTTGGATCTGAGTCGAACACTTGTTTGAATGGTTGAGACTCGTCCTAATATTTTTACGAATTCGGGTCAATATCATCATAATACGTGTTTGAATATTTTATGTACTTGGGGGTGATGTATAAATAATTTCGTAGGGTTTTATATATTGATACTGATTTGTAGTTATGTTCAAGTAATTTATTTAAAAATATAATTTGTTGTATTAATTCCGATTTACACAAATGATTTTAAGTAGTTTATTTCCAAGGACATTTTGATGCATGCATGCCATACGTATGTACATATGTATTGATATATATACGAAAATGCATACATATATATACGAGCATGTGCATCATTATGAAAGTGTATTCATATATTTTGCATGGAAAATTTCATGAGTATTATGAAAACCGAGTTGAAAATGAAAAGTATTATATTTTAGTAAATATATTTAATTTTTCGTGTTTTATAAATTTTTAAGGTGGAAAATAAAGTAAATAAGGAAAACTTACAAAAGTTGAAGAATGCTTGAATTTTTGGCCGATTTTGTTTTGAGAGAGTTTGTGACTTGGTGTGTTTTTGTGAAATGGGTTTGTCTTCTATTTATAGAAGAAAAAGAGTTATTAAAAATAAAGATAAAGTAATTAAAATTCAGTGAAATGATGAAAAGTAAAAAGGTGGATCGGTTGAGTATTGGACAAAAATAAGTGTGGCCGATTTCATGATTGTATGTTGTATGTTGTTTATTAATATAATAATACAAAAGTACAAGCTAGTTGTCCTTTAAAGGACAACTTACTTTTTAGAGTGATAAGTAGTATGGCTTTTCAATTTTTTTATTAATAAAAGTACAAAAAGGCGTGCAAAAGAGGTGGCAGCATTTATTATCAACGTATTTAAACATACATACTTAGAAAAATTTCTGGAAGGTTAAACTCGATTCAAGTGTGAATCGAGTTTTATGTAGTGTCAATCGAGTTTTACAACATTATGCCCGAGTTTTATCACACTTTGATCGAGTTTTATGCCTTTGTCATTCGAGTTTCATATAGCTATAGTCGAGTTTTATACAACATTGCCCGAGTTTCTTGCTTCTTTATTCGAGTTTCATCCCTTAGAAATCGAGATTTGTATCTTCATCATTCGAGTTTTATACTGCATCATCCGAGAAAATTGTTTCTTTATTCGAGTTTTATCAAAGTGTTATTCGAGTTTAGATCTTTACTAATCGAGTTTCATTATATCATTATTCGAGTTTATTACTTCTTTCATCGAGATTCATACAACACCATTCGAGTTTATTGATTATATGATTCGAGATTCATATAACTTCATTCGAGTTTATTACTTCATTATTCGAGTTTTATATTAGTTTAATTTTTGAGTTTCATACCTTATTTTTAGGCCAGTTGTTACAGTCTCCCCCTGTTGAAGGAATTTCGTCCCGAAATTAGCTCGTGTTCTCCTCTGCTTGGACTTTTGAAAACAACTGGGGGTACTTCTTTCGGAATTGATCTTCGCGTTCCCAAGTAAACTAAGGACCTCGTTTAGAGTTCCATCGGACCTTTATTATTGAAATTCGACTGTGCTTGAGTTTCTTGACTTCTCGGTCCATTATTTCCACCGGTTGCTCAATGAAATTCAACTTATCGTCTATCTCCAGCTCGTCCATGGGTATCACGAGTGATTCATCAGCCAGACGTCTCTTAAGATTGGATACGTGGAAGGTATTATGAACGTTACTAAGCTCTGGGGGTAGATCGAGTCGGTAAGCTACCGGGCCAATTCTTCTGGTGATTTTGAATGGTCCGATATAACGAGGATTGAGTTTTCCTCGTTTTCCAAAACGGATTACGCCTTTCCAAGGCGAAACTTTCAGCATCACTTGATCTCCCTCTTGGAATTCCAAATCCTTCCGTCGGATGTCTGCATAACTCCTCTGTCGATCCCGCGCAATCTTCAATCGGTTCCGAATCTGGGCTATCTTTTCTGTAGTTTCCTGGATGATCTCAGGTCCAGTAATCTGACTATCCCCTACTTCACAACAAAGAGGTGATCGACACTTTCGTCCATAGAGTGCCTCGAATGGGGCGGTCTTAATGCTCGAGTGATAACTGTTGTTATAAGAAAACTCGACTAATGGCAGGTGTCTGTCCCAACTTTTTCCAAAGTCGATGACACATGCCCTTAGCATATCTTCCAATGTTTGAATCGTTCTTTCACTCTGACCGTCCGTTTGCGGGTGATAGGCTGTACTCATATCCAGACGCGTTCCTAGTGCTTCTAGCAATGATTGCCAGAACCTTGACGTAAATCGGCTGTCTCTGTCTGATATAATGGATACTGGCACCCCATGCCTTGAGACGACCTCCTTAAGATAGGTTCGTGTTAACTTATCCATCTTGTCAGTCTCCTTGATTGGCAGGAAGTGTGCGGTCTTGGTCAGCCGATCCACGATCACCCAGATGGTGTCATAACCTCCAGAAGTCTTTGGCAACTTAGTGATAAAATCCATGGTGATATTTTCCCACTTCCATTGGGGTATCTCTGGCTGGACTAGCAATCCTGACGGCCTTTGATGCTCAGCCTTAACTTTTAAACACGTTAAGCACTTGCTGACATAAGTAGCAATGTCAGCCTTCATGTTTGGCCACCAGTATGATCCCTTCAAATCGTGATACATCTTGTCCGACCCTGGATGAATAGCATATCTTGTTTTGTGCCCTTCATCCATGACCAGTTTCCTTACGCCTCCCAAATTTCGGTAACCAAATTCTGCCCATGAAGTATCGACATCCATCTGACTTAATTTCAAACTGCTTATCCATGCCTCTCAATGCTTCATTCAGCAGATTATCCTCCTTGACTGCCTCTTCTTGTGCCTCTCGGACTTGAGAGTTTAGGTTTGACTGTATAGTCATGACCAAAGCTCGGACTCTCAATGGCTTAACCCGTTCCTTTAGGCTTAGGGCGTCAGCTACGACATTTGCTTTTCCTGGATGGTAGCGAATCTCGCAGTCATAGTCGCTAAGAAGTTCCACCCAACGTCGTTGCCTCATATTTAACTCTTTCTGATTCAGAATATGCTGGAGGCTTTTATGGTCCGTGAACACCGTGCACTTGGTTCCATACAAATAGTGCCTCCATATTTTGAGAGCAAACACTACTGCTCCCAGTTCCAGGTCATGAGTCGTATAGTTTACCTCGTGAATCTTGAGCTGTCGTGATGCATAAGCGATGACCTTGTCCTTTTGCATGAGCACACAACCTAATCCGTTGTGCGAGGCATCACAGTAGACTACAAAATTTTCAGTCCCTTCGGGTAGGGACAGAATTGGTGCACTACACAACCCTTGCTTAAGCAGCTGAAACGCCTTTTCCTGCTCTTCACCCCAGACGTATTTCACATCCTTACGGGTCAACTCCGTTAAGGAACCTGCTATCTTCGAGAAGTTCTCAATGAATCGCCTATAATAACCGGCAAGTCCTAGAAATTGGCGGATTTCTGTGGGGGTTCTAGGGATTGTCCAGTTCTTTATGGCCTCGATCTTTGAAGGGTCAACCTGAATTCCCTGACTGTTGATCACATGCCCAAGGAATTTTACTTCTCGCAACCAAAATTCACATTTTGAAAATTTGGCGTATAGCTGCTCTTTCTCTAACAACTCCAAGATCAACTTGAGATGTTGTTCATGCTCTTCTTTACTTCTGGAATAGATTAGGATATCGTCTATGAACACTATTACAAATTTATCCAGATATGGTTTACACACCCGATTCATGAGGTCCATAAATACGGCTGGTGTGTTGGTTAAACCGAATGGCATCACCTGGAATTCGTAATGTCCATAACGAGTTCTGAATGCCGTCTTGGGGATATCTTCTTCCCGAACTTTTACTTGATGATAACCGGAGCGCAGATCAATCTTTGAGTAGAAGTTAGATCCCTGTAGCTGGTCGAACAGGTCATCAATCCTAGGGAGAGGGTAGCGGTTCTTTACCGTTAACTTGTTTAGCTCTCGGTAGTCTATGCACATTCTGAAGGATCCGTCTTTCTTTTTAACGAACAAAACCGGAGCTCCCCAAGGTGAGGAACTTGGTCGAATGAATCCTTTATCCATCAACTCTTGCAATTGATTGGATAGTTCTTGCATCTCAGAAGGTGCGAGCCTATATGGGGCTCTTGCGACCGGTGCAGCTCTTGGCACCAAATCGATTTGAAATTCTACTTGCCTAGCTGGAGGAAGCCCAGGCAAGTCTTCCGGGAATACCTTCGGGTAGTCACGTATTACTGGAATATCTTCAAGTCGTTTTTCCATCGACTCTTTTTCTACGATCTGGACCAACACTGCATGACAACCCTTTCTAAGACATTTTAATGTTCTTAGGCCGGATATGACATTCAATTGTCAGTTCTTCTTTTCCCCTTGGACCGTGAGGACTTTCTTCTTACTGAGTGGTATTCGCACCACTTTCTTACCACACAAAATCTCAGCCTGGTTATGTGACAACCAGTCCATACCAATCACCACATCAAAACTTCCGAGTTCTATAGGCATTAAGTCTATCTTAAAGGAGTGATCTGCTAGCTTTAGTGTGCATTCCTTAATGATACTACTTGCCTTTATTATTTTGCCATCCGCCAGTTCTATTGTATATGAGTTGTCTAAGGGAAGAGTAGTAACATTCAACTGCTGGCTAAACTTATCAGATATAAAGCTCCTATCAGCCCCAGTATCAAAGAGTACGTAAGCGTAAATATCGTTTAGGAGAAACGTACCTGATACCACGTGGGGGTCCTGACGAGCGTCTCCTGCTCCCAACACAAATGCTCTCCCCTGAGCTCCTCCTTCGTTCCTCAATTTCGGACACTCACTCTTGATGTGTCCAGTTGCGCCACATTCGAAACAGCCCCTCGGGTTGCTACCACTGGCACCCGGGGCTCCGGATCTACAATCTTTGGCCATATGGCCCAAACGTTTGCATTTTCCGCATTGGGTTGGACAGGGGCCAGGGTTGTGGTGGAAGGTGCATTTGGTGCAAAAAGGCTTGGTACCGGTATAGCCTCTCCTTGGCTCAACTCCTGCTACATAGGCTTTAACGGTCTCGGGCTTCTTGGACTGTGAACCCGCGTTCTTTCCGGTCTTTTCTTCCCACTTTCTCTTGTTTTCCCCGGCTTTGGCTTCGTTCCTCCGGGATACCTGGTCCATAAGATTATTGGCCATTCTGATGGCGTCCTGTATGGTGGATGGGTTGGAGGCTGTAACGTTTCCTTGTATTTGAGGAGCGAGTCCCCAAATATAGCGTTCAATCTTCTTGTATTCCGGAGTTACCATTTGCGGACATAGGATACTTAGTTCATGGAATCGGTTGGTATATCCTGCAATGTCCGTTCCTTTCATTGATAAGTTCCAGAACTCTGATTCCATTTTCTGGAGTTCGTTTCTCGGACAGTACTCGTCCGTCTTCATCTGTTTCAACGTGGACCACGTGAGCTGGTAGGCTTCGTCAATACCTACAGATTGGACGTAGGAATTCCACCATGTGAGAGCGCTATCTTGCAAGGTGTGAGTAGCAAATTTCACCTTGTCTCCTTCAGCACACCCGCTGACACGATATACGGATTCTAATTTTTCAAACCAACGGATCAAACCGACTGCTCCTTCGGTTCCATTGAAACACCGGGCTTTGCAACTTAAAAACCCTTTAATCCCACAACCTTTCGTGTGAGTTTCGGCTCCTCCCGTGGTGCGACTGGCACCACCATCCCCATTGGCTGTGCTAATCCGGTTTGCCTCGTAGGTAGCTATGGCAGCAGCCACCCTTTGTGCAACAAGCTCTTCAATGTCAGCTGCATTCATTGCTCGTTTTGGCGGCATTATCTTGAAGTTTAAAGAAGATCATAGTGTAAGAAGTTGAATCTTAAAGATGCAGCACAATACTATAATCCTCAAGCACAATCTCATAAATATCTTGGGAATTTTCATTAATCATTCGAAATTTTTCCTTACATTAGGGGCGGGTTATTACCCGAAAATTTTTATCCTATGCTATTACATGATATTTTTCCTACTAATACAAAGGAAATGGAAAAGTACTAGGTGTGGGAGTGATCAGGGGTCTCTCCCTTTTCCATCGCACTGAGGCGCTGCGTCAGCTCCTCGACCCGGGCTTGGCTTTCGGCTAGTTGCTGCCGAAGCTCATTCAGTCCGTCCTGCTGTATAGCAAGGGCGTGCTGATTGGCCCAATATATGTTGGAGTTTTGCAACTCCTCCCGCTCTAAACGAGCGGTCATCTCCCCGATATCCAGGTTAAGTGACCGAATCTGGTGGTCATGCCTGGTAGACCTTGCGACCAAAAGTGGTATGGTCTGATCGGCAGGCTCTTGGGTGAGCGATGAGACAGGTGCGGAGGATGGTCCTCCGATCTCAAAAGTAGGAGGAATTCCTTCCATCTGCCTCCACTCGCGGAGGGTCTCTGGTATCCAGGTCCATCGCCGGGCGTCTACCCGTCGGTGTGGGGGATTGGCCTGGGGAGTCGGAACAGGAATAGTCTCCCTTCTGGGTATGTTTACCCGTTTCCGGGGTGTGTACAACATCTTTGGGCCGTTAGGGTAAGGCCTATACGGCTTATATGATGGTTCGGCCGGGTGGTATGCGACGCGAGCAGGGACCGTCGGTGGTGAGGGATCCTCTTCCTCCATCGGCTCTTCTTCGGATTCCTCCATCGGATCCTCCGAGGGGTCCTCCTCCTCCGAGGTTTCTTCTTCTGGGAAGACTTCCGTGGCCGTGGGTCTTGCGGGAGTGTATTCCTCCTCTGAGTCAGATAGAATGATAGTTTCTGGATGGTTCATAGTTTCTGCTAACAAGGTTCATTTGTAATCTTTTAGTTAGTTACAAAAACATTCTTAAAATCAGCAAATTTTATGTGCAGTTATAGTCTAGGGTACTAATGCAACCTAGTTCACTATAACTATGGCTCTGATACCAATCTGTCACACCCTGCTACCTTGATTGGCAGCGAGACGTGACGAGTGCGGAAGCGTAACCATAATTATAACGAACGACCACTATATGGACGTTTTCGAAATATTACATCATTAAAATTTAAAAATGTAGTAATGTTTTACAAAATGAAAGGAATGAAGTTCGCGTAATACAGAGATTCTGATACATAATTAATGCGTCCAAAAATAATGCAGTCAAATCTCCGTTAGTTTCGAAATATGCATGCGACTCCATGAAATGCGGAAGCTTGAAAGTTGGTGTATCCGAAGGCACACTTGCCTTAATTACCTGAAAATACATACTAAAATACGTCAACAAAAATTTGTTGGTGAGTTCATAGGTTTACGCGAAAAGACCAGTTGTATGGACATTATCAGATGAGTTGAATTTATAAAATCATAAATTCCATGAGATGTATTACATAAACCATCATGTCACCGAAGCTTAATTAGAATGAGTTTGCCCCGAGCAGTATTCCCATACGTAATACCGTGAGTTGAATATATATGCACCCGCCATTAGCTAAACCACTAACCCGAGTGGGGGACATGACTCCCAATAGATCTATCCACAATATATTCGCGCTTGCAAACAAATGCAACTAACGATTTCATGATATAAGGGCGGAAATCACATATGTAATACATAATAGAATCGAGAAGTTTTTTTTTTGTGTCCATATAAAAACGAAGCATGTATTTCATCCCAAAACATAATAATGTGAAAAATGGGACTATGAAGACTCACCTTGTTGATTTTTGATGATGTTTTTGGATCTGAGTCGAACACTTGTTTGAATGGTTGAGACTCGTCCTAATATTTTTACGAATTCGGGTCAATATCATCATAATACGTGTTTGAATATTTTATGTACTTGGGGGTGATGTATAAATAATTTCGTAGGGTTTTATATATTGATACTGATTTGTAGTTATGTTCAAGTAATTTATTTAAAATATAATTTGTTGTATTAATTCCGATTTACACAAATGATTTTAAGTAGTTTATTTCCAAGGACATTTTGATGCATGCATGCATACGTATGTACATATGTATTGATATATATATGAAAATGCATACATATATATACGAGCATGTGCATCATTATGAAAGTGTATTCATATATTTTGCATGGAAAATTTCACGAGTATTATGAAAACCGAGTCGAAAATGAAAAGTATTATATTTTAGTAAATATATTTAATTTTTCGTGTTTTATAAATTTTTAAGGTGGAAAATAAAGTAAATAAGGAAAACTTACAAAAGTTGAAGAATGCTTGAATTTTTGGCCGATTTTGTTTTGAGAGAGTTTGTGACTTGGTGTGTTTTTGTGAAATGGGTTTGTCTTCTATTTATAGAAGAAAAAGGGTTATTAAAAATAAAGATAAAGTAATTAAAATTCAGTGAAATGATGAAAAGTAAAAAGGTGGATCGGTTGAGTATTGGACAAAAATAAGTGTGGCCGATTTCATGATTGTATGTTGTATGTTGTTTATTAATATAATAATACAAAAGTACAAGCTAGTTGTCCTTTAAAGGACAACTTACTTTTTAGAGTGATAAGTAGTATGGCTTTTCAATTTTTTTATTAATAAAAGTACAAAAAGGCGTGCAAAAGAGGTGGCAGCATTTATTATCAACGTATTTATACATACATACTTAGAAAAATTTCTGGAAGGTTAAACTCGATTCAAGTGTGAATCGAGTTTTATGTAGTGTCAATCGAGTTTTACAACATTATGCCCGAGTTTTATCACACTTTGATCGAGTTTTATGCCTTTGTCATTCGAGTTTCATATAGCTATAGTCGAGTTTTATACAACATTGCCCGAGTTTCTTGCTTCTTTATTCGAGTTTCATCCCTTAGAAATCGAGATTTGTATCTTCATCATTCGAGCTTTATACTGCATCATCCGAGAAAATTGTTTCTTTATTCGAGTTTCATCAAAGTGTTATTCGAGTTTAGATCTTTACTAATCGAGTTTCATTATATCATTATTCGAGTTTATTTCTTCTTTCATCGAGATTCATACAACACCATTCGAGTTTATTGATTATATGATTCGAGATTCATATAACGTCATTCGAGTTTATTACTTCATTATTCGAGTTTTATATTAGTTTAATTTTTGAGTTTCATACCTTATTTTTAGGCCAGTTGTTACAGTGACAGATTGCATTACTTTCTTGCATACGTTTCTGTACTTATTGGTGATTGTTACTGACTTGTATGGAAACATCTGCTACTACTTGTTCCTTTATTGATTAATTGTATGTTAGGAACGTATGATAGACACTGCTGAAACTGGACTACTGCTGCTGCATGTTCCTTGATTAATTGCATTGCTCAGGACCGCTGTGAGTGACAGATTGCATTACTTACTTGCATATGTTTCAGTACTAATTGGTGATTGTTACTGACTTGTATGGAAACATCTGCTGCTGCTTGTTCCTTGATTACTTAATTGTACGTTAGGAACGTATGATAGACACTGCTGAAACTGGACAACTACTGTTGC
>JAANYP010003159.1:0-57185 GCA_020465985.1 Centrapalus pauciflorus
GGCACCCGAGTCAAATAATACTCTTGCAGGTAAAGAGTTTACAATAAACATACCCGTGACCACCTCCGGGTTTTCCCTAGCCTCTTCTGCAGTAATTTGAAAGGCACGAGCCGGTGCCCTTTGCGACTGACCCCGACCTCGGTTAACTGACCCACCGCTTGAACCTCCTGAAGATCGTGTTGATGTTGGAGCAGCAACTGCTGGAGTATTCTTTCGACAATTCCGACTATAGTGCCCCCATACTCCACACTTATGGCAAGCATCAGATCTCCGTGGGCATTCATTTTGAAAGTGGCCCAACTCTCCGCAGCAAAAACACGCACGCCCGTTGGTGCACTTACCGAAGTGTTCCAGATGACACTTGTTACAATACTGCGGCTCGGTGTTGATAGAGTAAGCACGTGCACGACCAGAAGAACTAGACTGTCGACGGAAGGACTGTTGCGGCGAGTACTGCGATGATCGTGAAGAACCAGAATAACCTCCTTCGCGTTGGCGTTTCGGTGGTGAAGGTTGAGTTGGGTTGACTGAAGCGGCAGCGGACCCCATCACGTATCCCGACATACCCAAGATCTGTTCCACATTCCTGGCGGCTTCCAGTAAACCAGCAAATGTGGGGTAGCGTACGTTGCTCATCACCCTTCGAATCTCCAAATCAAGACCAGCCTCAAACCTGGTCACTTTCCTCTCCTCGGTATCTACTTGATGTGGCGCGAACAAACTCAGCCTCGTAAACTCTACGGCATACTGGGACACAGACTTAGTCCCCTGAATCAGCGTCATAAATTTAGCCTCCAATCTTCGGCGCTCATCGGCCGGGCAATACTGCTGAGTGAAGATATCAGTAAACTCAGCCCATGTCATAACAGATACTCTTTCCAAGGTTAACGCATTCACCATCGAGTTCCACCACATTATTGCGTCTTTGGTGAACATGGCAGTAGCGAATCGGACCATATCCTTCTCAGCACAATCGCTGATTCGGAAAGTCCTTTCTGTAGCTGTTATCCACTCCATTGCAGTAACAGCATCCCCCAACCCAGTAAATTCAACGGCTCCATTTCCCTTAAAGTCCTTGAAACGACAACCCCTGGGCTTATTAGATGACCCAGTGTTGTCATCTTGCTCGTCATTGTTTCCTCCCTCCTTTTCCTTATTCTTCCTTTTGTCTTCTCTTCGTTTAGCTTCGGCCTCATCTCGAGCCCGAAACTGGTCCTGAATCATCCGATTTTGCTCAGCCATCATGGCTAGCATCATTTCTCTCGTCTCTTCTGGTGTCATTCCTCCTCCAGACATGTTCTGAAATAAGAAACATATAACTTATTTAGTAACATGTCATTTATTTATAAACACCACCCAATTGTCCCGTATGATAGTTAATATTCTTATGATTACTAGATCATAACCTATCTTAGTTCAGATCATTACTTAGCATCACTACATGTCAACACTTAATGTTTGAGACCAAGACCTCCCGGACACTTGAATCTCAAACTACTGCTCTGATACCATCTCGATGTGACACCCTTGCCACATTAACCACCAATTACCATTCACCCAGGATTAATCACCAACAAACACATAACATAATGATCTGATAGCTTAATAATAGCGCGGAAGCATTAAAGTACATAAATTTATAGTATTACAACTGAATCTAACACCCTACGGTGCTACAAGGTTATATGTCTAAGTCTACATACTCAAACATTTTACATTATCCCAAATTTATTACAACAATAATTCCATAATCCAAATACCAAAGAAAACGGTAGAAATCTTCAATCACTTCAATAGATTTCCTAGCTAGATGGTCCCGCAGCGGATTTCCCTTTTCCTGTAAAAATATAACAACTGAAAGGGTAAGCTAAAGCTTAGTGAATACCAGATGATTTTCACACATTCTACAAATCTTTATGATGCCCCCAGAGTATCCGCGGTAACACATACCGTATACTCCACACGTATCCCAGATACGCAAACCTGAGCCGCAGTTCCTTCGAGCTGACACTCGGCATAAGAACAACCAACCATCTGAGGCAGACATTACATCGGGGATGACCTACTGTCTATCCTGACCACAGAGGTGTCAAACTCTTGGTCATATAGCACAGTAACATCAGAGTACAGATGCGACCACGCAGGTCCATCGAAAGGATGCACAACAAATGAACGAACATGCAACAAATATGAATGTGCATCAACATAAACGCATGTTAGTAGAATGTCAAACGAACATGAAACAACAGGCCTCAGCAGGTAATGCAAACATAAAGCAGATGCAGACATGTTAAAAATCAAAGGTACTCACAGTGGTTGCGTTTTTATCTTTAATCAAATTTTATTTCTCCTCGGGATTTCAACCGGATCAACCAAGTACCCCACTGTGGGTTAAACAACACCACAAGGGACCTGTAAGTCATTTGTAACAACACATTGTGTTAATATCTTGTTTAATTCCATAAAACTTAATTTTATAAGTTTTTACCATTTTTGATCCCAGTTTCGGATCCATGTCCGAATTCGGACCCCACCCGAATTCGGACCCCCAGTTCGGATCCCACATGGATCCCAATTCGGATCCCACATAAATCCAAATTCGGTCCCTTTTAATTTCGGACCCAAGCTAAGTTCGGACCATATCCGAATTCGGTCCCCAACCGAATTCGGACCACATCCGAAATTCAAACACTTAGACTATTTTTGATATATTAACTTTCCTGAAATCCGGGCCTCATCCGAATTCGGACCAGATCCGAGTTCATCAAGGATCCGAATTCGGACCTTCAGATGTTCAAACTTGTGCAGTTTTATTGTTTCCAGATTTTAATCCAAGTCCTTTTTGGTACTAATTCAATACATGAAATAAATTATACCAACTAAAATACACTTAATTTCAACCACTTTAACACTAACATTAACCTCTTTCATGCACCAAATCACACCCTTTATAACCGTTTTTTTTCTTTATTTTCGAACACACACTAAAACACACACTAAATGCTCAAATCCATACTTTCAGTTCGAATCAGGGGCTGAAATTTTGTACATAGCATCATAAATACTCGATTTAAACTAATCCATAACAATATCATACATGCATGAACATTTGCAACCCCAAATCTTATTTTCGGATTTGAACAAAACCGAACCAAATTGCTTCTAATTTCGAAATTTAAAGAATGTTTACCTTAATTCTTCGATTGCAGTGTTGATTGTTCCTTGAATGCAACCTTGTTTCAAATTTTCAGACTTCGAATCCAAGTTTTGATGATCTTGAATATTTTAGAGAGAGAAAGAGTTCTAGTGAGAGAGAGTGGTGATTGGAAATGAAAGACCTTTGGTCTTTTATTTCAAAATTCCTTATTTTAACATCTTTAGTCCCTCAACTCATCAGATCCCATTTACTATCGATTTATAAAATAAAAGATTTCTATCTTTTATTTATTATCCTCAATGCTTTAAATAATTCTTTTCACTTAATAAATAAAATTCTAAATTTCCATAATATGCAACCAACTTCCATAAATTCAAATACATAATCATTATCAATAATTTAACTTAATTTACAAATTTAAACTTAATAATCTTCAAATACAATAAATTAAATCCGAGGATGTTACACTTTTTCTGTACATGTAAATAAATTTTAATTAAAGAATGTAAAGGATAAGAAAACAAAAAAACACGCAATATCTAGAATTACCTCATAAATCTCTGAAAGATTAGATATATCAAATTTCTCGGTGTTAGTTAAGAAATCTTACTTAATTGAGTACCCCTTTGATGAGGTTATAATAAGCTCCTGAGTGGAACCATCATCATTTTGTTTCGAGAGGAGACTATAAAAATGAAATAAATAACATATAGAATATAAAAAAATAATACGAAAATTTAATAAACAAAATAAAATAGTAATTTCAAATTTCATGTAGATGCAAATTGATCAAAACCTGGTTCTGAAATTCACGATCTCATCAACATTAGAATTTATAAGTAGCCTCGAAACATCGTATGAACTTGAGACATACGGACGTGCTGGACGAAAAACAATAATTAAGATGTCAAATCTGTTATTATAACACCAACATATGAATATGAATATGAAAGAACCGAAAAAAAAAATATAATTGAAAAGTAAGTAATGAATAGGTAAATCACCATTATAAAACTTGAAATTTGCAAATTGAAAAATTATAATCCTAGGGCATTCGTACTCCACACTCGCAACATAGTTTCTCATTTGTTGAGCATACGAGTCCCACAATGTGACATTAATCACAACACCACTACAATTAATAAAAAAAAACCAAATGAAAGGCTATAAAATGATTAAGAACAAATCATATAAGTAAGAAGATAATCTAACTCTAGATCACAAATCTTTCCATCAGCTGAAGCCGCAACATCATGATACGTCTTAACATAGCTGATGACATCTAAACGACATCAAAGAAAAATGAGCATGCATACGATATAATGCAATTTCAAAATTAATGAAGATTAAAATTAAATGTTATAAAACATAAACACATGTACTTACCAATGCTGAAGTTGTTTGGTAAGCGATCAGACAAAACATCCATATATCTAACAAACTTAAAACCATGTATGGAACCATCAAAATCTGAGCACTTTCTAACCCTTGTTTCGGGATAGAAAGTCAGTTTATATGCGTGATTTATGTATTTAAAACTTGCGTTATGCTCAGCAACGCCGAACTTGTTGTTGTTCAAAGCATCACCCTCTTTGATTAACGGCTCGAATCTGAAAACCCACCTCTTCATAACAGTTGTCTGAATTCCGGATCCCAGGTGACATAAAAAGAACTTGTATTCATATTTATTTGACAATAAAAGCACGGCTTATAAAAATATCCAAACCGTGCACAGAACAATCTATATACAAAAAACATGAAATAAGCCCTTGTATATATTCATGTAATTGATATGCTTATGAGAGGATGAAAACACGTTCTATCCAATATAAAATGCATTATCCAGGATTTCATATCTTTACTTTTGATTCATATCTTTACTTTTGATGATTTATGTATGGTATATTGATCTAAAGTGACAATAGCCAAGCAATTAAAAATCAATTGTGTGGTCATCTAATAAACGAACATCAACAAATGCAAGTGTTCGAGTGTTCTGTGTGCTTGTGCAGAGAGGTGTTTGTCACTTACAAACAAAAAGAAAGACCAACAACCACATCAACCATATACATGAATGTAAATTAATTACATGAGTGGTGTAAGTGGGTGTATTTGGGGCTGCAATAACATAAAGATTAGCAACCATGTAATGTGGTGCTCGTGACTCGAAAACAGGAAAAAAAATCTCGGAGTTGTGGAGGTGATTGTTGCTGGAAATCAGAAAGAAAAACCAGCAACAAAGCAACAACACCTCGACATGTATGTTTAAACTAAGTGTTTGTGTAGTGTGTGTAGCAACAACATATAAAAGCCATGTAAAGGTGTCATGTGTGTATTTGTGTCTCAAAAAAAGAAAGAAGCATCAGTAGCACATCAACAGCAAAATAGAAATCTAACTAAGTTTAAAACTCAGATCCATATGGCTAATTATCAGACTATGCATTTCAATTGAACAAACCAAACAGCAGCCCTTTCAACATGAATATATGATCTAAGTGGAATATAGTGTGTGTAGTGTCTGTTAATGTTAATACTCCGAGAATTAGCAAATCTAGAAGTTGTGGTGATTATTGTTGCTGGAAAATAGAACCTATTAGAGGTAGTATATATAATTTACACTGACATCTTGATAATTTTTCATGCAGCTGTAACTCTAAACTAATGTGCATAATATAATAAATTTATCATACTATGCATTTCAATTGAACAAACCAAACAGCAGCAACTCAAAGAAATAAAATCCTAATTACCAGCCTTAAAACTATAAAATCTAATATGTTAACTTTTAATTTATAAGCCTGATAAAAACACGGATTCAAGTGTGTTCAGTTGCTACTGTTGTTCGTCACAGTATTTGTGTCCATTGTCATGCTTTATCTACTAACCGTCGTATTATGTCCATTGAAGCACCAGCTTGAACGCAGTAATTACAAGTTGTTGGAAATCTATAAAAATAGATTGCACATATCCTATAAAATTAGAGTGCTGCTCTGCACGGTAATTTTTTTTTATTTTTCATTTTTTATATCCTTAAGGTTAATATCTTGTAAATGCCAAGTTAAATGTGACTTGTGGTGTGGACTTGTATCAACAATATGACGTTGGGGATAGCTGCTTGGGGATGTAAATAGCAACTCAACAGCAAAATAGAAATTAAACCAAGTAGTAACTCAGCAGCAAAATAGAAATTAAATCAAGTAGCAACTCAACAGCAAAATAGAAGTTAAACTAAATGTGCGTGTGTGCCATGTGAACGAACAGAATCAATGTAGTATATATACGTATGGACCAAAGTTAAGAGCGTGTGTAATGAGGAAAAAACAACAGTACGGCTTCCTTGGGTAATTACATCTTTTAATTCACTTTAAATGTTTATGATTAAAACAATCGTACGGCTTCCTGGGGAAAAAATGTGTTTCACTTGCCTTCAAATCTTCAAATTGATCATCAATAAATGTTTTAATCATGAAACTGAGTCAATGCATGATCTTAGTTAGTGTTCAATTGTTGATTTTGCATTCTTATTATTTAGTTTGATGGTTTGAAATAAAATCCTGTAACTAAAAATGGTCCCTGGTCTCTGTTTTGATCAATAAAACAGTAACAGAGGTGTATGTAGTGTCTATCAACAACAAAAGTGATCAGCAAAAAAATATGTGTTTCATTTTCCTTAAAATCTTCATACTGATCGGTAATGAATGTTTTATTCATAAACAGGTTCGATTTCATTAATGTTGTAAGCAGAATAAAGGAAACATAAACATTTGCTGGAACGAACAGTCTACATTTGACAATAAAAATTGTAATATGATAAAAAGAAAAATGACATTTTTGTCTAGGTGTAATATTTAAAACTCAGCAGGAATGTAAATATCGAACCCGTTCATCAATTAGGACCATCCCAATAGCATATGTTTCGCTAGGATTTTTTAAAACATGCAATTTCCACAGACGAATAACTCGTACTTTGATCACAAAAGAATCCTTCATAACATCAACATCATCAATCATGGCGATTTGGGAATCCATTGATAATTCAACAGTAAGTCAACAATTGTTTATCAAACATTTGATTATTTTAAACTTCAAACACAAAATAATCTGAAACAAATTTATAAGCATGGAAATGCAACTAACTCACCAATTCCATCCGGAATAGGTGGCTATTTAAATTTGAATATAAAAATTATAGGAGGATTGCTACAAATCGGGATTGGGGTTAAGAAATAATATCTACCTTAAGCTGTAAATAAGAAATCGAGTGTAGCAGTAACAGAACCCCTACGTCTTGCGGGAATCTCGTTGAGCATTCGATAAGTTGTTGAAACCAAGAGAACAGCAGAGGGCGAATTTGAAGAACCCTAGTTTCGTGCGTTTGTTCACAAAACAAAACAGAAGATAAATATAATTTAGATTTTAAAAAACCAAGAGAATAGCAGAGGGCGAATTTGAAGAACCTTAGTTTCGTCGGTTTGTTCACAAAACAAAACAGAAGATAAATATAAATTAGATTTTAAATTTTTCATTTTATCAACAGGGAAAATTGCAGTACAAGTGACATAATAAAATGAAGCCAAGTGGCATCCTAGTTATGTGCCATGTGGCATCTCGTTAGTTTTTTAATAGATGGTTTTTTAAGATGGTTTTTTTTTTTTTTGAAGAATATCTCATGAAATTTATGTTATGTTCTTGTTTTAAAAAATTTCACATTACATTTATTGTCAATAATTGTATGTCATGTTAATATTTCATAAAATCTAATTAATAAAAGAGTCCCACAATTGCAACTTTTTAAAAATATATTTATGGCATAAAAAGTAAGATTCTACACAAATACAATTTCATGAATGCTTTATAATCAAGTAATAGATATACACTAATTAAAAACAATGCTAAGTAGCAATGATTAAATCTGAAAACCAAATATATATTTCAATGAATTTAAGATTCAACGATGCAAAAATTAAATACAACGAAACTCAATACCTAATGAACGAATTGTTAAAACCAATTCAAAATACGAACCACAAAAATCCAAGCAAATTACGCAATGCAACTGAAATTCCAAGAAACCAACAATTCAAACTAAAAGAAAAAACATCATTTTTCCTTCTTTGGTATAAGAAGCTCCATGCCGGTTGTCACCTTCTTTTTTGTTGCATAATCATCCGCCAACTTACGTTTGAAGTCACACCCACCGGACTTGCCATCATCATGTGCTTTCTTCAAAGTAGGTGTGGCTGAAGTCGTATTTTCAATAACCAGAATTACATTGTCTCCAGTTGACGAAGCATCCTTTAAGAAAAATATAATTAGTATTAAAAATATTATGCAACAAAAAAATATTTTTTACTATTCTAAAAAACATACACACCTTCGTCATCACATTTCCTTTATGGGTGATTTCTGAGCAAGAAATGCCAAAGGATTCTGAGGTAGGAATTTGTGTTTTTATAAAATTTATTAAGACAATTTGAAAGAAATAATAATAACATTATTAAAACTTGAGTCAAAGAATTTCGATTCTAAATATGTCAAAACTACAAATGTCAAATTTAAATTACAAATAAATACATGATGAAACTAAACCTGGTCAGTCTGCGTCTTCTCTTGCAATGCATGAAGAATCTCTTCATCATTGGTTAGTTTTGAAATCCCAAAAACATGATTATCATTTAGTAGATTGTATTCGGTGATCTCGATCTTGAAGGCAAAACGCCTACCAATCAACTCGTTCAGAACGTCTGGGAATCGATCAATATCACCAACCTATAGACGATTCAAAATCTTTAACTAATTGAGCAGCCGTAAATGAACACAAGAGTTATCTATATCTAGAGTTAAAATAAATAACATTGTACGTCATGATTTTTGTCAATCAGATCATGTGCAGACATAGATAATAGCTTAATCGCATCACGGTCAAACAAAGTCAATGAAACAACTCTTGTCGAAAAACATAATTCTTCATTAACTTATTCTTAAACAAAAACAAAGATGAATGACAAGAAGCTACTGACTTTGATTAAAATTCAACAGGAATGTACCAGATATTGAGCTCCAGAAAGTCGCACGCAGGAAACAAGAACAGGGTAATCGAGAGAGAGCTTGATGAGACAGACGAAATATATACTTCAGAAACGTAGAGATCAACACTGATATGGGAAGCGGGAGTTCGTTTAGGGTGAACGGAGGCCAAGGGATTGCTTTGTCGTGAAAGGACGACTTTTGGCTTTACACTTTTGGTACATTTCGGACATCCAAGATAGTTCCATGGCATGTCCTTACGGATGCCCTTGATTGTGCCGACAATAACACAACACTTTTTCTGTACATGTAAATAAATTTTAATTAAAGAATGTAAAGGATAAGAAAACAAAAAAAACACGCAATATCTAGAATTACCTCATAAATCTCTGAAAGCTCAGATATATCAAATTTCTCGGTGTTAGCTAAGAAATCTTCCTTAATCAAGTACCCCTTTGATGAGGTTATAATAAGCTCCTGAGTGGAACCATCATCATTTTGTTTCGAGAGGAGACTGTAAAAATGAAATAAATAACTCATAGAATATAAAAAAATAATATGAAAATTTAATAAACAAAATAAAATAGTAATTTCAAATTTCATGTAAATGCAAATTGATCAAAACCTGGTTCTGAATTCACGATCTCATCAACATTAGAATTTATAAGTAGCCTCGAAACATCGTATGAACTTGAGACATACGGACGTGCTGGAGGAAAAACAATAATTAAGATGGCAAATCTATAATTATAGCACCAACATATGAATATGAATATGAAAGAACCGAAAAAATATATATATATAATTGTAAAGTAAGTAATGAATAGGTAAATCACCATTATAAAACTTGAACTTCGCAAATTGAAAAATTATAATCCTAGGGCGTTTGTACTCCACACTCGCAACATAGTTCCTCATTTGTTGAGCATACGAGTCCCACAATGTGACATTAATCACAACACCACTACAATTAATAAAAAAACCAAATGAAAGGCTATAAATTGATGAATTAAGAACAAATCATATAAGTAAGAAGATAATCTAACAATAGATCACAAATCTGCAGTTGAATTTTGGCCTTTTGCTTTCCATCAGCTGAAGCCGCAACATCATAATACGTCTTAACATAGTCGATGACATCTAAAACAACATTAAAGAAAAATGAGCATGTATACGATATAATGCAATTTCAAAATTAATGAAGATTAAAATTAATTGTTATAAAACATAAACACATGTACTTACCAACGCTGAAGTTGTTTGGTAAGCGATCAGACAAAACATCCATATATCTAACAAACTTACATGTATGGAACCATCAAAATCTGAGCACTTTCTAACCCGTGTTTCGGGATAGAAAGTCAGTCTATATGCGTGATTTATGTATTTAAAACTTGTGTCATGCTCAGCAACGCCGAACTTACTGATGTACAAAACATCACCCTCTTTTATTAACGGCTCGAATCTGAAAACCCACCTCCTCATAACAGTTGCCTGAATTCTGGATCCCTGGTGACATAAAAAGAATTTGTATTCATATTTATTTGACAATAAAAGCACAGTTTATAAAAACATCCAAACCATGAACAGAACAATCTATATACAAAAAACATGAAATACGCCCTTGTATATATTCATGTAATTGATATGATTATGAGAGGATGAAAACACGTTCTATCCAATATAATATACATTATCCAGGTTTTCATATCTTTACTTTTGATTCATATCTTTACTTTTGATGATTTATATATGATATATTGATATAAAGTGACAATAGCCAAGCAATTAAAAATCAATTGTGTGGTCATGTAATAAACGAACATCAAAAAATGCCAGTGTTCGAGTGTTCTGTGTGCTTGTGCGGAGAGGTTTTTGTCACTTACAAACTAAAAGAAAGACCAACAACAGCATCAACCATATACATGATTGTAATTTAATTACATGAGTGGTGTAAGTGGGTGTATTTGGGGTTGCAATAACAGAAAGATCAGCAATAAAATGATTGCAATACCTCAACAACTAATTCAAAAATAAACCATGTTATGTGTGTGCTCGTGACTAAAAAACAGGTAAAAAAATCTCGGAGTTGTGGAGGTGATTGTTGCTGGAAAACAGAAAGAAAAACCAGCAACACAGCAACAACACCTCGACATGTATGTTTAAACTAAGTGTTTGTGTAGTGTGTGTAGCAACAACATATAAAAGCCATGTAAAGGTGTCAAGTGTGTATTTGTGTCTCGAAAAAAGAAAGAAGCATCAGTGGCGCATCAACAGAAAAATAGAAATCTAACTAAGTTTAAAACTCAGATCCATATGGCTAATTATCAGAGTATGCATTTCAATTGAACAAACCAAACAGCAGCCCTTTCAACATGAATATATTTCTAAATGGAATATAGTGTGTGTAGTGTCTGTTAATACTCCGAGAATTAGCAAATCTAGGAGTTGTGGTGGTGATTGTTGCTGGAAAATAGAACCTATTAGAGGTAGTATATATAATTTAAACTGACATCTTGATAATTTTTCATGCAGCTGTAATTTTAAACTAATGTGCATAATATAATAAATTTATCAGACTATGCATTTCAATTGAACAAACCAAACAGCAGCAACTCAAAAAAATAAAATCCTAATTACCAGCCTTAAAACTATAAAATCTAATATGTTAACTTTTAATTTATAAGCCTGAAAAAAACACGGATTTAAGTGTGTTGAGTTGCTACTGTTGTTCGTCACAGTATCCGTGTCCATTGTCATGCTTTATCTGCTAGCCCTCGTATTATGTCCATTGAAGCACAAGCTTGAACGCAGTAATTACAAGTTGTTGGAAATCTATAAAAATAGATTGCACATATCCTATAAAATTAGAGTGCTACTCTGCAGGGTAATTTTTTTTTAATTTTAACTTTTTATAAAATTAAGGATAATATCTTGTAAATGCTATGTTAAATGGGACTTGTGGTGTGGACTTGTATGAACAATATGAGGTTAGGGATAGCTGCTTGGGGCTATAAATAGCAACTCAACAGCAAAATAGAAATTAAACCAAGTAGCAACTCAACAGCAAAATAGAAATTAAATCAAGTAGCAACTCAACAGCAAAATAAAAATTAAACTAAATGTGTGTGTGTGCCATGTGAATGAACAACATCAATGTAGTATATATACGTATGGACCAAAGTTAAGAGCGTGTGTAATGAGGAAAAAACAATCGTACGGCTTCCTTGGGTAATTTCATCATTTAATTCACTTTAATAGTTTATGATTAAAACAATCGTACGGCTTCCTTGGGAAAAAAATGTGTTTCATTTGCCTTCAAATCTTCAAATTGATCATCGATAAATGTTTTAATCATGAAACTAAGTCAATGCATGATCTTAGTTAGTGTTCAATTGTTGATTTTTGCATTCTTATTATTTAGTTTGATGGTTTGAAATAAAATCCAGTAACTAAAAATGGTCCCTGGTCTCTGTTTTGATCAATAAACAGTAACAGAGGTGTATGTAGTGTCTATCGACAACAAAAGTGATCAGCAACAAAATATTTGTTTCATTTGCCTTAAAATCTTCAAACTGATGAGTAATGAATGCTATTCATAAACAGGTTCGATTTCATGAATGTTGTTAGCAGAAAAAAGGAAACAAAAACATTTGCTGCAACGAACAGTCTACATTTGATAATAAAAAATTGTAATATGATAAATAAAATAAAAATGACATTTCTGTCTATGTGTAATAGTAAAAACTCGGCAGGAATGTAAATATCGAACTCGTTCATCAATTAGGACCATCTCAATTGCATATGTTTCGCTACGATTTTTGAAAACATGCAACTTCCACAGACGAATAACTCGTACTTTGATCACAAAAGAATCCTTCATAACATCAATATCATCAATCATGGTGATTTGGGAATCCATTGATAATTCAACAGTAAGTCAACAATTGTTTATTAAAGATTTGATTTTTTTAAACTTTAAACACAAAATAATCACGTCAACAATCTGAAACAAATTTATAAGCATGGAAATGCAACTAACTCACCAATTCCATCCGGAATAGGTGGCCATTTAAATTTGAATGAGGATTGCTACAAATCGGGATTGGGGTTAAGAAATAATATCTACCTTAAGCTGTAGATAAGAAATCGAGTGTAGCAGGTAGCAGAACCCCTACGTCTTGCGGGAATCTCGTTGAGCATTCGATAAGCAGTTGAAACCAAGAAAACAGCAGAGGGCGAATTTGAAGAACCCTAGTTTCGTGGGTTTGTTCACAAAACAAAACAGAAGATAAATATAATTTAGATTTTAAAAAAACCAAGAGAATAGCATAGGGCGAATTTGAAGAACCTTAGTTTCGTGGGTTTGTTCACAAAACAAAACAGAAGATAAATATAAATTAGATTTTAAAATTTTCATTTTATCAACAGGGAAAATTGCAGTACACGTGTCATAATATAATGAAGCTAAGTGGCATCCTAGTTATGTGCCATGTGGCATCTCGTTAGTTTTTAAATAGATGGTTCTTTTCGAAGAATATCTCATGAAATTTATGTTATGTTCTTGTCTTAAAAAATTACACATTACATTTATTGTCAATAATTGTATGTCATGTTAATATTTCATAAAATCTAATTCATAAAAGAGTCCCACAATTGCAAGTTTTTAAAAATATATGGCATAAAAAGTAAGATTCTACACAAATACAATTTCATGAATGCTTTATAACCAAGTAATAGATATACACTAATTAAAAACAATGATAAGTAGCAATGATTAAATCTGAAAACCAAATATATATCTATGAATTTAATATTCAACGATGCAAAAATTAAATACAATGAAAATCAATACCTAATGAACGAAACAAATCAAAATACGAACCACAAAAATCCAAGCAAATTACGCAATGCAACTGAAATTCCAAGAAACCAACAATTCAAACTAAAAGAACAAACATCATTTTTCCTTCTTTGGTATAAGAAGCTCCATGTCGGTTGTCACCTTCTTTTTTGTTGCATAATCATCCGCCAACTTACGTTTGAAGTCACACCCATCAGACTTGCCATCATCACGTGCTTTCTTCTAAGCAGGTGTGGTTGAAGTCGTATTTTCAATAACCGGAATTACATTGTCTCCGGTTGACGAAACATCCTTTAAGAAAAATATAATTAGTATTTAAAATATTATGCAACAATATATATTTTTTACTATTCTAAAAAAAATACACACCTTCGTCATCACATTTCCTTTATGGGTGATTTCTGAGCAAGAAATGCCAAAGGATTCTGAGGTAGGAATCTGTGTTTTTATAAAATTTTAGTAAGACAATTTGAAAGAAATAATAATAACATTATTAAAACTTGAGTCAAAGAATTTCGATTCTAAGTATGTCAAAACTCCAAATGTCAAATTTAAATTACAAATAAATACATGATGAAACTAAACCTGGTCAGCCTGCGTCTTCTCTTGCAATGCATTAAGAATCTCTTCATCATCGGTTAGTTTTGAAATCCCAAATACATGATTATCATTCAGTAGATTGTATTCGGTGATTTCGATCTTGAAGGCAAAAGGCCTACCAATCAACTCGTTCAGAATGTCTGGAATCGATCAATATCACCAACCTGTAGACGATTCAAAATCTTTAACTAATTGACCAGCCGTAAATGAACACAAGAGTTAATAATATCTAGAGTTAAAATAAAAAACATTGTACCTCATGATTTTTTTCAATCAGATCATGTGCAGACATAGTAATAGCTTATTCGCATCACGGTCAAACAAAGTCAATGAAACAACTCCTGTCGAAAAACATAATTCTTCATGAACTTATTCTTAAACAAATACAAAGGCGAATTACAAGAAGCTACTAACTTTGATAAAAATTCAACAGAAATGTACCAGATATTGAGCTCCAGAAAGCCGCACACAGGAAGCAAGAATAGGGTAATCGAGAGAGAGCTTGAAGAGACAAGCGAAATATATACTTCGGAAACGTAGAGATCAATACTGATATGGGAAGCGAGAGTTGGTTTGGGGTGAACGGAGGCCAAGGGATTGCTTTGCCATGAACGGACGACTTTTGGCTTTACGCTTTTGGTACATTTCGGACATCCAAGATAGTTCTATGGCATGTCCTTAGGGATGCCCTTGATTGTGCCGAGAATTACATGTAAATAAATTTTAATTAAAGAATGTAAAGGATAAGAAAACAGAAAAAAAACACGCAATATCTAGAATTACCTCATAAATCTCTGAAAACTCATGAGTGGAACCATCATCATTTTGTTTCGAGAGGAGACTGTAAAAATGAAATAAATAACTAATAGAATATAAAAAATAATATGAAAATTTAATAAACAAAATAAAATAGTAATTTCAAATTCATGTAGATGCAATTTGATCAAAACCTGGTTCTGAATTCACGATCTCATCAACATTAGAATTTATTAGTAGCCTCGAAACATCATATGAACTTGAGACATACGGATGTGCTGGAGGAAAAACAATAATTAAGATGTCGAATCTATAATTATAACACCAACATATGAATATGAATATGAAAGAACCGAAAAATAACTATATATAAATATATATATATATATATATATATATATATATATATATATATATATATATAATTGTAAAGTAATTAATGAATAGGTAAATCACCATTATAAAACTTGAACTTCGCAAATTGAAAAATTATAATCCTAGGGCGTTCGTACTCCACACTCGCAACATAGTTCCTCATTTGTTGAGTATACGAGTCCCACAATGTGACATTAATCACAACACCACTACAATTAATAAAAAAACCAAATGAAAGGTTATAAAATGATGAATTAAGAACAAATCATGTAAGTAAGAAGATAATCTAACTCTAGATCACAAATCTGCAGTTGAATTTTGGCATTTTGCTTTCCATCAGCTGAAGCCGCAACATCATCATACATCTTAACATAGCTGTTGACATCTAAAACGACATTAAAAAAAAAATGAGCATGCATACGATATAATGCAATTTCAAAATTAATGAAGATTAAAATTAATTGTTATAATACATAAATACATGTACTTACCAACGCTGAAGTTGTTTGGTAAGCGATCAGACAAAACATCCATATATCTAACAAGCTTAAAACCATGTATGGAACCATCAAAATCTGAGCACTTTCTAACCCTTGTTTCGGGATAGAAAGTCAGTTTATATGCGTGATTTATGTATTTAAAACTTGCGTTATGCTCAGCAACGCCGAACTTGCTGATGTACAAAGCATCACCCTCTTTGATTAACGGCTCGAATCTGAAAACCCACCTTTTCTTAACAGGTGCCTGAATTCTGGATCCCTGGTGACATAAAAAGAATTTGTATTCATATTTATTTGACAATAAAAGCACAGCTTATAAAAATATCCAAACCATGCACAAAACAATCTATATACAAAAAACATGAAATACGCCGTTGTATATATTCATGTAATTGATATGATTATGAGAGGATGAAAACACGTTCTATCCAATATAAAATACATTATCCAGGTTTTCATATCTTTACTTTTGATTCATATCTTTACTTTTGATGATTTATGTATGGTATATTGATCTAAAGTGACAATAGCCAAGCAATTAAAAATCAATTGTGTGGTCATGTAATAAACGAACATCAACAAATGCCAATGTTCGAGTGTTCTGTGTGCTTGTGCAGAGAGGTGTTTGTCACTTACAAACAAAATGAAAGACCAACAACAACATCAGCCATATACATGAATGTAAATTAATAACATGAGTGGTGTAAGTGGGTGTATTTGGGGCTGCAATAACAGAAAGATCAGCAATAAAATGATAGCAATACCTCAACAACTAATTAAAAAATAAACCATGTAATGTGTGTGCTCGTGACTGGAAAACAAGAAAAAAAATCTCGGAGTTGTGGAGGTGATTGTTGCTGAACAGAAAGAAAACAGAAAGAAAAACCAGCAACAAAGCAACAACACCTCGACATGTATGTTTAAACTAAGTGTTTGTGTAGTGTGTGTAGCAACAACATATAAAAGCCATGTATAGGTGTCAAGTGTGTATTTGTGTCTCGAATAAAGAAAGAAGCATCAGTAGCGCGTCAACAGCAAAATAGAAATCTAACTAAGTTTAAAACTCAGATCCATATTGCTTATTATCAGACTATGCATTTCAATTGAACAAACCAAACAGCAGCGCTTTCAACATGAATATATGATCTAAGTGGAATATAGTAGGGGTGATCAACGGTTTGGTTTATGTGTTCGTTGGTTTCCTCGGTTTGGTCTCTTCGGTTTGAAATTTGTTTTGTCTAAAACTAAAAACCAAACCAAACCAAATTCAAAGCTACATACCAAACCATAAACCAAATTCGAATTCGGTTTAGTTTGGTTTATAAACCAAATAAACCAAATATTCAAACAACAAAAGTTTCAAGCATCTTTAATTGCCAAATACAATCCCCAAATATAAAGTTAACATATATAAAATGTTTTACGTCAAAAGACATTAACCCCAAAAATATCATGTTTCCAAACTGCCTTACATTCAAGCTTCATATTATTTATTCTTCAATCATTTGCTCCCAACGATCATTCATGACTTCACGGCTTCACGCACCATTTCAATAATATATATATATATATATATATATATATATATATATATATATGTATATATATATGTATATATATATATATATGTATATGTATATATATATGTATATGTATATATATAGATATGTATATGTATATATATATGTATATGTATATATATAGATATGTATATATATATATATATATATATATATATATATATGTATATGTATATATATATATATATATATATATATATATATATATATGTATGTATGTATGTATTTAGTAATTCGGTTTGATTTGGTTTGCTATCAGCTAAACCATAAACCAATCTAAAAACCGAGTATTATAATCGGATTCGGTTTGGCTTGGTTTTCGGTTTTCTTGGTGTTGGACCAAATACTGACCAACCCTAGAATATAGTGTGTGTAGTGTCTGTTAATACTCCGAGAATTAGCAAATCTAGGAGTTGTGGTGGTGATTGTTGCTGGAAAATAGAACCTATTAGAGGTAGTATATATAATTTACACTGACATCTTGATAATTTTTCATGCAGCTGTAACTCTAAACTAATGTGCATAATATAATAAATTTATCAGACTATGCATTTCAATTGAACAAACCAAACAGCAGCAACTCAAAAAAATAAAATCCTAATTACCAACCTTAAAACTATAAAATCTAATATGTTAACTTTTAATTTATAAGCCTGAAAAAACACGGATTCAAGTGTGTTGAGTTGCTACTGTTCGTCACAGTATCCGTGTCCATTGTCATGCTTTATCTGCTAGCCCTCGTATTATGTCCATTGAAGCACCAGCTTGAACGCAGTAATTACAAGTTGTTGGAAATCTATAAAAATAGATTGCACATATCCTATAAAATTAGAGTGCTACTCTGCAGGGTAATTTTTTTATTTTTCATTTTTTTATATCCGTAAGGTTAATATCTTGTAAATGTTATGTTAAATGTGACTTGTGGTGTGGACTTGTATGAACAATATAAGGTTGGGGATAGCTGCTTGGGGCTGTAAATAGCAACTCAACAGCAAAATAGAAATTAAACCAAGTAGCAACTCAACAACAAAATAGAAATTAAATCAAGTAGCAACTCAACAGCAAAATAGAAATTAATATCAAAATTATAAGAGGATTGCTACAAATCGGGATTGGGGTTAAGAAATAATATCTACCTTAAGCTGTAGATAAGAAATCGAGTGTAGCAGGTAACAGAACCCCTACGTCTTGCGAGAATCTCGTTGAGCATTCGATAAGCAGTTGAAACCAAGAGAACACAAGAGGGCGAATTTAAAGAACCCTAGTTTCGTGGGTTTGTTCACAAAACAAAACAGAAAATAAATATAATTTAGATTTTAAAAAACCAAGAGAATAGCATAGGGCGAATTTGAAGAACCCTAGTTTTGTGGGTTTGTTCACAAAACAAAACAGAAGATAAATATAAGTTAGATTTTAAAATTTTCATTTTATCAATGGGGAAAATTGCAGTACACGTGTCATAATAGATAGAAGGGATAATTTCATATATATCCCTATAAAATTTTATAATATCATATATACCCGACTCAAAAAAAGAATTTCATATATATCCTTATAAAACTTCATAATATCGTATTTACCCAATTTAAAATTTTAATATCATATATACCCTTTAAAACTTTTAAATATATCCAAATTATTTATTTATTCTTTTTTAATTAAGAATCCAATCAATTTTATAAAAATTTAAATCCTGAAAATTATTATTATTTTATGAATGACATTTATACCCCTTATTCCAATAACCTTTTTTGCCTTCTGGAGAACTCCAATTTTGTTTTCTTCCAGATGAAGATGAAAGATCACGACGACTCTCCTCTGCTATATTCTTTGCATCGATCATACGCAGCACACGGAAGCACATGGATCGTCTTCAACATCCCACATGAATCACTCTACAATAGGTTGTTCTTGATTTCTTTATGTTCTCTGTCCTGATATCCAAGGTATGTATCTTCTTCAATATCATGTAGCCTACCTCCGTTTTGCTTCGTTACTATGTCCTCGCATATTTGATTTCGGGTTTCTAATCAACTATGACTTGTTCAAGGGAAAGGATTTAGTTTTCAATTTACTAAATACTTTCAATTGCATAGCTGCTGAATAAGGGTTAAGTTTTCAGTTTACTTCTTTTCCGTGCATTTTGTGTGGAATTATTGCTCCCTGTTGGGATTTGAAAGTGAGTTTTAAATTATTGCTCCCTATTCGTTGTAAAGGTGTAGGGTAGGTGCCAGTGAGTTTTTAAAATGTGGGAAGAAGGAAACGGTCGATCAATGCGAGAGAAATGAAAGTGGAGAGCACGACGAAGACAATCATGCTCCCTGTTGGGATTTGAAAGCTCGATCCGAGAAGGCGGTCCATGGCTAGAGCTTGGAGGACTATGAGGTTCATCTAGATGGCTAGGTGTGAGATCTTCCACTTGCTGCAATGTGCAGATTAGGTTCCATGGTTTGTTGATGAAGCCATCTAAGTTGGTCTCCGCTTAGGTCACAAGAGCTGCATGGTTAAGGAACCTGTAGCATGTATGTATAAATATATTTTCGGTTTAGAATTGTTGGGATATATTTATGAAATTTGATATATGTATTGGGTAAATATGATATCATAAGGATTTAGTAGTAAGGAAAAATATAAAAAGGATGTTGTAATCATGAAGTAAATAAACCAATGACATACTTGATAAATTTGATATTTATAGTGAGACATGTTTAAGAAATTTGATACTTGTATTTGGGTAAATATGATATTTTTGGGTAAATATGATATTATAAAGTTTAGTGTAATAAAAAATAAAAAGGGTAGATTGGTCATTTCTTTAATAATAAATGTTTATTATGAGTTTTAGAGTAACAAAAATAAATAAATAAATAATTTGGATATATTTGATATATTTAAAAGTTTTAAAGGGTATATATGATATTAAAATTTTAAATTGGGTAAATACGATATTATAAAGTTTTATAAGGATATATATGAAATTTCTATTTTGAGTCGGGTATATATGATATTATGAAACTTTAGAGGGACATATATGAAATTCTCCCTAGATAGAATTGTAGGTTTATTAGGGGGCGTTTGGTTCACAGATTTTTTTCTTTAGGATTTGCATTTTGTCAAGGATTTGCATTATGCAGCATTTGCATTTGTCAGGATTTTGTCAAAGAATTTGCATTATCTTATAGAAAAAATTTGATAATCTAAAAATGCAAGGTAACTGGGATTTAAAATCCTAGGAGGGAGGCTGGAATTTTAAATAACAAAGAATTGAGGGATTTCAGAAATCCTGGGATTTTAAATCCTTACTGAAATTTGCGAACCAAACACAGGATTTTAAATGCAAATCCCAGAAAATCCAAATGCGCAAACCAAACGCCCTTAGTTTTTTAAGTTAAGGGTCGGGTCGATGACCGGATAATCATTCTCTTTTCTCCTCCCTTTCTCCGTGAATTTACGGTACCCACACACCTCACACACCCGTTCTCACATACACTCTCTCATCTCCCTCTCTCTCTCTGCTCTCTGTCACCTCCGGCGACCGCCGCCGCCACTCACCGGCGACAACCGACAACCAACACCATCGACTCCTCTCTGAAATCTATCACCCTCATCCCTCGCTCACTCTCACTCTCCCTCTCCCTCTCTCGCTCTCGCACACCAAAACGACAGCGGCCTAAACCCTAGCGCCGCCGCACAACACCATCGCCACCTCTGGCATCGTTCAGTCTCCCACACTCACGCTCACCCGCTCGATCTCTCGGCTCACACACTCACCTGTTTCACGGCCGCCGCTGACCAGGACCATTGCGGTCGCCCCTGGTGCGGCGCCGCCAGTCGTGAAACCACAACCCCATCGCCGTTCAAAACCCGAATATTAGGTTTGTTTTCTTATCTTGTATTTACATATTTTACGGTTATTACATATGGCCTCTTTTGCCATCACAGGCATGAGATCGTTTCACATCTCCTTTATCTCTATTTACACCAAAATTACTATGGTTCTTTGGGGGGAACGAAATAATACTTTATTTTCAACTTTCTTATTGACCTTAGTTTTAGTCTCTATAATTTGACCGTATCAATTTCAATTGTTTTATATAGATATATTTCTCAACTGATCGGTCCTGTGTTCTGTCTTCGTCAAGACAAAACCATGGAGGTTAGTCAATAACTTGAACTCTGGTCTCAGTTATTATTATTTGACTCAGCATAAAGATACTATTTCTTATTGGTCAGGGTGCTATTGACATCGACAAAACAAAGGAAATGTTAGAGCCTGATAAAATCGGTGGAGGTGGATTACATTTGCCTGGGAAAGATAGGGTTGTCTTCAGACCCCCTGAGAGGAAATCATTACTAGGTCTGTACTCTAAATTGTATTTTTTTTCCCTGATCATTGTAGCTATCTGATTTTGTTATAGAGATTACTGTCTGGGACTTCAGTATCTTGTGGGCTTGTTTAAATCTTCTCTGAGATAAGAACCTTAGATCTTCAAATATAGAATCTACAAAGCGACAGTGAGTTTATTACCAACTTAAAGTAAACAAATATTTGTTTTTAGTACTAACATCAATGTTAATGCAACTTATAAACTTTTTAATATCAATGTTCATGCAACTTATATACTCTTTATGGGGATGACGTGAAAGGCAAAATGTGTTTCTTGTTTATTTTGACTCAAAGGGAGGAGTGTTTGTGTTTGATGAGTGTCTATGCAGGTCTACTTCAACAAATTGAACTGTCAAATTATCAGCATTGAAGGGCTAACTTGTGTGAGATATAATGGCATTTATCTTTTTTTGTGTCCCTTCGTTTTTTTTAGAAAAAGAGGGAGTGTTGTTCGTCTATATACTATATAGAGATGGCCATTGTTAAATTGGATTAAAAGTTTGGCTTCTTGCTGTCCTCTTGATTGTTGATACAAGCAGACCTTAAGGTCCCATAGTTCTTTCTTGTTTATCCCTAGATGATTCTCTGCACGTATCAGTCATGTCTATATGAGCTATGCACCTCTCTTTTCCCCTTTATTTCATTGTATCATGCTAGACTAGGTGTTCCTTTGAATTGATATCAGGCCAAGTTCTCTATTATTCCTTTCTTTATTACAAGAGTTACCTTCATCATTACTGATCTAAGAGATGCATGATCTATTATCGTCATTTCGTGAAGTTTTGTAGATATAGTTTCGTAGTCTTCAACTCTTCACATTGCTCTACATCTTGTTATGCACCATGGTCTTGTTCTTTTATTTTTCATATGCCCATGCATCTTTGTTGAGTGTTTTGCAATTAACATTTTGTATTCCAAGGAGTCATGCTTTACATCATCCTTTAAAATATAAATTTTATTGTCATCACTCATCAGGATTAGATGTACTTGCAAGTGCAAAACGAGGAGAATCTCATGTTGAAGGATCATTTAAAGTTCCTCGAGAAAAAGTTTATTCTATGATGGCATCTCTAGATGAAGAGGTGGAAAAATCTCAATCCTCAGCTGTAGATGAAGTTGGAAGTGGTGTATCCAGCAGCGGACACAATTATATGAGTAGGCGATACCGTGGTTCTAGTGAGAGCAAGACATTTGATTCAGGTATTATTCTTATTTGTATTTTTATTGGTTTCTCATATGGTGATGGTCCGTCTATGTCATGAACATTTACAAACAATTGCTGGTCATCAGCATTTTATATACATTTTGACTGTGGTTGACTTTTATGTCACAAATTTCGGGGTTTTCCTACCAACTTTGTATATGTATACTGGTATCAGTGGCAACTAAACTTAGATGGCCTGGGGGTACCAAATTGTTAAACAAGGGAAGCCTATGACAACAGGGCAGGGTGGGAGTTAGGTTTTCACAAAGAACTAATTACTCTAATTAATCATTACACGTAGTGCAGTCTGAAGAAGAACACAGTCCACTAACGATAAGTATAAAGTGATATATACAAGTGTATCTTATTGTGGTGTTTGTCAATGTTGCAGAAAGTCAAATCACTGAAGAAGAACGAGTCGGTGGCACATCTGCTAGTCATGTTTCATATTCTTATTCACATTCTGAGGTATGTTTTGGCTGTTCAAGCTGTGGTTATCTCAAGCTAACTAGTTAATATATATGAAGAGAATGTATGAGTGATGTCATTAATCTAGTGGACATTATCCAATTCTGCTGCTTAATTCTCAAACTGGCAGCAATATACATTCGTCTCTGGAACAGTAACTTTAAAATGCTTAAGCAGCGTTGTCTTCTTTCTTTCTCAATTCAATATGCGATAGTGGTGGAAATGGAAGCTACATTATGGCCTTGAAAGAAGCCCTCGATATTAAATGAAAACATTATGCCAAATTAAGCAGTTGGTGGCAGTTATCGCTGATCCAAAATCATCAAGCAATATTTTAAATAATGTCTGATGATTCTGTTGGTCACAAGCACCACTCTGATGGAGTGTGCATTGATGATTAGCTATAATGCTAGGGTGAGGGTAATAATTGTTGTGCAGAATACACATTAAAACAATGAATATTGAACGATTGAATATCTGAAGATGAAATTCTTGAACGAAACTTTATTCCAAACATGGATCAAGAACAAAAGAAACAATTACAAACTCAGCAAATCTAACTATGACCCTTAACCTCTATTTTTACTAACAGCCAACTAAGAAATAAACTTGCTAACCAATTCTAAATCTACTCTCCGATGAAAGTCAAACTATAGTTAGACCTTGATTTCATGTCACTACAATAGTCAACAATAATGAATTAGATCAACGCTCATTTCATCAGCTGTGTTAAAAATTTCAAAACTACCAAGTGTGTTTTTCTTCTTTGCCGTTTTTTTCACGTTAATGTCCTAATGATGATTTTTTGGCTAGTATACTCAACATTTTAACTCTTGCTTGAATATTTACTTTTTCTGGCAGAACATTAGTTATTTTTCAACAGCTTGCCAACAGGCACCACCATTTTTTAGTTCTTAGAAATCTTGATCTTGTATTATCTCTTGTTAGCCACAAACCATCTGAATTAAATGTAGTCCTTCCGGTTGGTGTTCTTTTCTCCACTGATGGGAATTCATTTACTTTCAAGCTGACATGTATAACACGTGATTTGTTAGTGTGAAATAAGAGCTATCATTAACATAATGATAAAGATTTAAAACAAATACCAAATATTACAATTGTGTCTTAATTTACGAGACCGAACATAACAATATTTGCTCAATCTTTTTGTTGTAGATGTTGATTCACTAATTAAAGTAATCTTTTTTGTATAAATGCTATATTAGGTTGCACAGAGTGTACTTTATATTAATTTTCTACGTGGATGTCTTAGGATGCTACCCCTTCATCTAGAAGTTCCCGAAGTACCCATCATCGAAGTTCTAGGTATGATTCAACCGAGCATGGTAGACGTAGAAATGATTCAAGAGAGGACTCAAGAAGTGGAAGTAGGGGGTCAAGGAGATATAGTACTGATAGGGATGAGCGAGACCATGTAGAATCATCACCTCGTCATGGAAAAGATTACCGAGAGTATGGGAATAAGAGAAGCAGATATGAAAGTTCAAGGAGGACGCCTGGTAAGTAGTAATGTAGTATGTAAACTTACTTGGGGATATGTTTGTTGGTGCAACTTGATGATATGTTTGTTTGGTTAATCAGGTCTATTCATAATGTCTTATCGATTTGTTCATTAAAATTTGCTTGTTATATCGTTTAGTAACTTTTGTGTGATTATAATAGGCAGATCTGATTGGGATGATGGAAGGTGGGAATGGGAAGATACACCTCGTCGTGATGGTCGTTCGAGTAGCAGTAGTAATAGTAGTAGGCATTATCAGCCTTCACCGTCTCCAATGTTAGTTGGTGCTTCTCCCGATGCACGACTAGTGTCCCCTTGGCTTGGGGGCAACACGCCTCAATCTGGTATGTCAGTAGAAAATTCCGCATCTTGGTTTGAGTTGCAAAGTATGCTTTCTAGTGTTTGTTAGTTTGTACCGACTACTGGAACCTCTACAGGGCATACTGCTTCTCCGTGGGACAGCGTGGCACCTTCACCAGTTCCAATAAGGGCATCAGGATCCGTTAGATCTTCAGGTTCGAGATCTGGTGGAAGGTCCCAACGACCACTTTCTGCAGAAAATCCACTACCCTCGGTGGTAAAATTACAATTCCGTTCTCTTTCTTGTTATCTAAATCTAAGAAGTTAGCATTCGGACTTCTATTATTTGTCTAGGGAACAAACGTGCTATCTTCGTTGGACCTTTATATTATGTTTATAAAAGTTCTGTTGTGGCGTATACAGGATGAAGAATCCGAAAAGGAAAAGTTTCTTAATCCAGAGATAACTGAGACTATGCGGTTAGAGATGGAATACAACTCTGATCGTGCATGGTATATTCATCTTCTCCAAAATTTTAAACTAGGATGATTATCGTATTTTATATGGGAACTTGGTTCTTTCTTTATAGTTCTTGCTACTTCTTTGTGTTTTATGTTCATCAAACAGGCATTTCTTTTCTTCTGTGAAATCATGAGCTAGCTATGCGAATGTGTTTGTGCATGAGATATTGATGTGTTACTTTGGTGTGGTAGCACAAGACTAAGCAATTATTACATAGAGGTATCATAAATCAATGCAGCTGTGACTTTGAAAAATGGATAATTTAAGCCAAAGGGCCTTTGGTTTAAACAAAGTGATTGTGGGTTCAAGTCTCACTTGAGACAAAAAGGCGGTAGTGTAGGTTGTCTTTTAAAAAGAAAAAAAGATGGACAATTAAAATGTCTACTCGTTACTGTTTGTTGAAGTTTCTTGTCTATACCAATTAATGTAATTCAACTGTTCAAGTATCTCTCAGTGTTATTTATAATTTCAAATAATAGCTGGCATTTTTCAGGCAATACTTAAGATGTTATTGTACAGGCTGCTTTGAGTGTTCTATATTAACCTGGTTATTATTATAGGTATGACAGAGAAGAAGGCAATACTATGTTTGATGCTGACAGCTCATCCTTTTATCTTGGTGATGAGGCTTCTTTCCAGAAGAAAGAAGCAGAGGTGACAAAGAGGCTGGTACGTGTAGCTTGTTGCCGATAATACTGAAATTTTTTTTGACATAGCATCATAATTATAAGCTTGTTTAATTTGGTGTCATGTGTGGATCATAGGTTCGTAGGGATGGAACCCCAATGACGCTTGCTCAGAGCAAAAAGCTATCACAGCTTACTGCAGACAATGCTCAATGGGAGGATCGGCAACTTATGAGATCTGGAGCTGTCAGAGGTACAGAGGTGCAGACTGAATTTGACGACGAGGAAGAACGGAGGGTTATTCTTCTTGTTCATGGTATGATGATACGGATTGTGAAATCAAAGGAAGAACAATTGTATTGCTAAATGTAAAATCAGTAAGATATTAAGTAAAACAGTAAGCTAATCCCAAGGGATTCCAGGGAAACTCCCTCTCTCAAAGCTAAATTGCTAAGAGCCCTCTCAAAGTTGCTAACAATGAGCCTAACAAGATCTGATCATAATTCTTCACACTTCTCACTCTCTTCTCTCCTTTATTTATAGATTTCCAAACTAACTAACTATTACTAAATATTACCAATACATCCTTTCTAGAATACTCTATTAGTAAATTCCTATCAATACTCTCCCCATATGAAAGTCTTGACCTCAAGACTTGCTGGCAACATTCTTCCACTTCCACTTCACTAACCATTTTGTCACCACTTCGGGTTTGTTCTTGATCAACAATCCTTGTTGCCCATTTGTAGCCAGTCGATCATCATGAATGTTGATTCCTGTAAGAGTTCCAACTATGTTTCCCCTCGTAATTGGCTTCATAATGCTATAAGAATCAAGCATGTTGTCTAGTGTAATTGTCCAACGTTGCAAACCAAAAATCCAGCCGAAACTGATGAAGTTGGACAGATCCATGCTATTGTCGTTGTTTAACACAAACTCAACACTATTACTTTGTGGAGAAACAAATCCATCAACATGTACCGCATTGAAATTATTTTCATCGAAGGCTCTTGTAGGCATTTCATCAAACACCTTGTTAGCAACAATTCTACTTATAACTACATCTTCATTTTCACCCACAAGTGTCATTGTTGCACAGTCAGGTCGTTGAAAAACGTTCTCCCCTTGATTGATCTCTGGATAAGTTTTTGCGATGCTGATGAGATTCTGATCGTGGGAAGATTGTGCAACACCATCGCCGCCACCAGAACAATTATTCCCACCACCAAACTCGAAGATAATTCCTGATCCAGATTCCCCATCCGACTGGTGTGGTTTGCCGTATTCTGCGATCCATCCCAGCATCAACTTACGGAATTCACCCTCTTGAATCCGATCGGCTTCCAATGCTTTTAGAGATGCTTTGATCTTGATGACATCAGATTGGAGTTGTCGGATATGTTCCTCATGCTGTTCCAGACGAGATTGGACAGTTGGAGTCTCCATGATACAAAATGATCAAGGAATCGAGATGAAAACAACAAAAATGACCGATAGAGCAGAAAGAGGCAGGTCGGACCAATGATACGGATTGTGAAATCAAAGGAAGAACAATTGTATTGCTAAATGTAAAATCAGTAAGATATTAAGTAAAACAGTAAGCTAATCCCAAAGGATTCCAGGGAAACTCCCTCTCTCAAAGCTAAATTGCTAAGAGCCCTCTCAAAGTTGCTAACAATGAGCCTAACAAGATCTGATCATAATTCTTCACACTTCTCACTCTCTTCTCTCCTTTATTTATAGATTTCCAAACTAACTAACTATTACTAAATATTACCAATACACCCTTTCTAGAATACTCTATTAGTAAATTCCTATCAGACTCATTGCTTTTTAGAGACTTAGGCTTACTTTCTAAGTCTGTATTTAAAGTTCATCAAGGCACTTGCTGAAAGGTTAGGTATGTATTGCAGATACAAAGCCTCCCTTCTTGGATGGGAGGATTGTGTTCACTAAGCAAGCAGAACCAATAATGCCCCTAAAGGATCCTACTTCAGATATGGCAATTATTTCAAGAAAAGGCTCCAACCTTGTTCGTGAAGTTCATGAAAAACAAAGTATGAATAAATCCCGTCAGCGATTTTGGGAACTTGCTGGTTCAAAGCTTGGTGATATTCTTGGTGTTGAGAAGACGGCAGAGCAGGTTGGTACTGAGTTATATATATTGCTGCTTAATGCAGATATGGTAATAGCTCATTATTTGTATGTTCTTTTTGCTCAAACTACATATCAGATTGATGCTGATACAGCAGTAGTTGGTGAAGATGGTGAAGTTGATTTTAAGGAAGAAGCGAAGTTTGCACAACATCTGAAAAAAGGGGAAGCAGTAAGCGATTTTGCAAAGACAAAATCGCTAGCTCAACAACGGCAGTATCTCCCTATATTTTCTGTTCGAGATGAATTATTGCAGGTATGGATGTGTACACAGCTATCGTGTGCATACATATCACCAAAAGAGATTCTCTTTATAAAGGGATAGGTCCAGGGCAATGCAACAATTTTTTCGCGTCTTGTAATACTAGTAGTCAACGATTATTTGTGGATTTTGTTGTGACCTTTTACTTGTGTCGTGGAATAGGTGGTACGTGAGAATCAAGTGGTGGTCGTTGTAGGTGAAACTGGTTCCGGAAAGACAACACAACTGACCCAGGTAACTTCCCGACCACAAATTATGTAGCACAGCTTGGTATCTGTCTCTTATATGTTTGTGCAATATCTAAAATATTGTGTCTTATTTTGATTTGCAACTTTTGGCAATATTACAGTATTTACATGAAGATGGCTATACGACAAATGGCATAGTTGGTTGCACTCAACCAAGACGTGTGGCAGCAATGAGTGTTGCCAAAAGAGTCAGTGAAGAGATGGAAACGGAGCTTGGAGATCTAGTCGGTTATGCTATTCGCTTTGAGGATGTGACTGGTCCTAAGACTGTTATAAAGGTACGTAGACTTTTGAGTAGGCTAAATTGACATTTCTATTCTTCTACCAACTGCTTGATTTTGATATATCTGGTGGCATGGCATCCCTTGTGTTTTATTGCCACTTTTAATTTTTACATTTGCTCACAAGATTATCCCTTGACTCTTCAATCAAGATATTCAAATGTTCTATATTTTCTTCCGTTCACAGTACATGACTGATGGGGTGCTTCTTCGCGAAACTTTAAAAGATTCAGATCTTGACAAATATCGGTAAGCATTCTGTTAATGGGGAGTGGTATATTTAGTTATATAAGCATCTAAATTTGCATAACAATATCACAGTGTCATTGTCATGGACGAAGCCCATGAAAGATCATTAAGCACAGATGTACTATTCGGGATTCTTAAGAAGGTTGTTGCCAGGCGTCGAGACTTCAAGCTTATTGTCACCTCTGCTACCCTCAATGCACAGAAGTTTTCAAATTTCTTTGGGAGGTAAACTTACATGGTTATTTTAGAGCAAACATACCATCATATCATGTCATTGTGGCTTTTGTAGTTTTGTTTATGGTAATGTTGATAATTAATCTTGGTTACTTTTTACAGTGTTCCTATCTTTCACATTCCTGGGAGGACATTTCCGGTGCAAATTTTGTATAGTAAGACCCCATGCGAAGATTATGTTGAAGCTGCTGTGAAACAAGCGATGACGATCCACATCACGAGCGCTCCTGGCGACATACTCATCTTCATGACCGGCCAAGATGAGATTGAGGCAACATGTTATGCCCTATCCGAACGTATGGAACAGCTTGTTACTTCCACAAGACAAACAGTCTCCAACCTGTTGATCCTTCCCATTTACTCTCAGCTTCCAGCTGACTTGCAAGCTAAAATCTTCCAGAAGGCTGAAGATGGGGCACGCAAGTGTATTGTCGCTACCAACATTGCAGAGACGTCGCTGACTGTAGATGGAATCTTTTATGTCATTGACACGGGGTATGGTAAGATGAAGGTGTATAATCCACGTATGGGTATGGATGCTCTTCAAGTATTCCCAGTAAGCCGTGCTGCCGCTGACCAGCGTGCAGGCCGAGCAGGTAGGACTGGTCCAGGAACTTGCTATCGTCTTTATACAGAGAGTGCATACCAAAACGAAATGCTTCCCCAACCTGTTCCGGAAATTCAAAGGACAAATCTTGGTAATGTGGTCTTGTTGCTCAAGTCTCTTAAAATCGAGAACCTGTTGGACTTTGACTTCATGGACCCACCACCTCAAGATAATATCCTCAACTCTATGTACCAGCTGTGGGTATTGGGTGCACTAAACAATGTCGGGAGTTTAACCGATCTCGGATGGAAAATGGTCGAGTTTCCACTGGACCCACCTCTGGCGAAAATGCTCCTGATGGGAGAAGAGTTAGAATGCCTGAACGAAGTTCTTACCATCGTGTCCATGCTCTCGGTGCCGTCTGTGTTTTTTAGGCCCAAGGACCGGGCAGAGGAAAGCGATGCTGCTAGAGAGAAGTTCTTTGTTCCCGAATCTGATCATCTAACTTTACTTAATGTATACCAACAATGGAAAGCTAACCAATACCGCGGGGATTGGTGTAACGATCATTTTCTCCAAGTGAAAGGGCTACGAAAAGCTAGAGAGGTTAGATCTCAGCTGTTGGACATATTAAAAACGCTGAAAATCCCGCTGACATCATGCGGACCTGACTGGGACATTGTAAGAAAAGCCATATGTTCGGCATACTTCCATAATGCTGCTAGGCTGAAAGGAGTGGGAGAATACGTGAATTGTAGGAACGGGATGCCATGCCATTTGCATCCGAGCAGTGCTCTGTATGGGTTAGGTTACACGCCTGATTACGTGGTGTACCATGAGCTAATATTAACGACAAAGGAATACATGCAATGTGCGACGTCGGTGGAGCCGCAGTGGTTGGCGGAGCTGGGGCCGATGTTTTTCTCAGTGAAGGACTCGGATACGTCGATGTTGGAACACAAAAAGAAGCAGAAAGAAGAGAAATCAGCCATGGAGGAAGAAATGGAGAATCTGAGAAAACAACAAAGAGAAGCAGAGATGGTAAACAAGGTAAAGGAGAGAGAGAAGAGGGTAAAACAGCAGCAAGCAATCTCCATGCCTGGATTGAAGCAAGGCTCTTCAACATACTTGAGACCCAAAAGACTGGGTCTGTGACACTCACACTCACACTCACACTCTAACTCTATTATTATTGTTATTATTATACAATATATATATATATTTGATATTTGTATAATATTTTAAAGTAGAGAAGAAACTAATGAGTGTGTCTGATGCTAGCTGCTACTCAAATTTTAGTTAGTTTTGGTTATGAATGTTGATTGTGGAGTTCTTAAATCTCTTTTCATTAATTTTAAACCCAATGATGTTGCAGCTGAACAGGTTATAAAAGTTCCATGTTCTCATTTCCAAATATTTTAACTTGGATGTAAATAAATTTAATGAATACTTTTTTTTGACATTTGCCATCACCTTAATTATGTCATGTGACATTTGTAATTTGTTATTTTTTAGAGTATATATATTCATTTAAAAAATGTTCCTAGGCGTGGTGCTAGTAAAAAGTTTTAGATTGGTGGTCCTATGAGCACACTTTGTGATGTAGATCCAGTTGAATTGCTATTTAGAAGTCTTAGGAGCTATTATTATATTAACTCTATTGCATATTGTTGAAGTATATGAGTTTTATATACAAAGTGTTAACTAAATAGCAAGGCTAGAAACATCATGGTAGTCCATTTTGTAATAAATTTATATATGTATAGTTTGTCAAATTGAAAATCAACAAGTGTATGTGTTGTATAGATGAGATGAGAGAAGTTAGAATTATGTTTATCATGTAATGTAATTACCCTATTCGTTGATCTTGATCTTACCCTCACTAGTCTGTAGCGGAGCTAAAAATCTATGAGAGGGAGGCGAATTCACAAATTTATTATAATTTAAGAACACTTGTATTAACCAAAAAAATGGAAGGGCTACTGCAGCTAGCCCCTCCGTGGCTTTGTCAAAGCCACTGCTTACCCCGGCTAGATTCAATTATACGACTATGTACCAATAAGCATTTGCATGCTTGAAACGATTTCAACCAAATGCTTTTATTTACAGGTTGACATCCTTAAATTCTTGGAATCCAAGTATTGGCAACGGACATCAAAATGAAGGAAGTGTACTACGCACACCCCACGACAAGTATGATTGATTATTGTTTATGATATTTTCATTAAAAAAACATTTTGCTAATTAGTTAAAAGTATATAATAACGTTTAGTTGGTAATATCGATATCATCGTTAAAAAAATTATAACTAATTCTTATATGTGATTATAAAGGTACTTCTTGTTAAGTAAAAATATTTTAACTAAATTTAAATATATTTTTTAGGATAATTATGCAAAAAAATCATAAAAGAATTGTTCAATTAAATCGTCATTTCATTTTTTTTCCTTATAAGTCCTCAAACTGCTTAAATCTTTTAAATTCGCCCGTCAACATGTTATAATAGGTTAACATGCTTAAATCTTATTGCAAAAGCCATCAAAGTATAAAACATTTTCTCATGAATTACATGTATTTGATAAGGCATAAAAAAAATACTAAGCATACATATTACTTGGCATTCGTACAAACAAGTTAAAAAAAACCATATAAAATATATACTAAGTCCGCAGATCGCAAACATCAACCTCTTAAAAAAACAAACAACACCTAACTGTTATTCATGATCGAAGGTACCTCTTGTGATTTTTAATATATCTTTTCCTTCTGAAATGGGGTCAAATTGAAGTTTTCAAGAAGAAAGATTTTGTAAGAATCTTAAACAGGGGAGTGAGAAATCATTGCATACACTTTGTTACGAAGTGTGAATTGGAAAAACCCAAATAAAAAGAGATTTGAAAAAGGCTGTGAATGTTAGAGGTGTACAAAATCAGATATCCAAAATTTCGGATAGTGAATTTTGATCCGAAATTTCAGATTCAGAAATCGGATTATCCGAAAATTCATATTTTTTAACTTTTTTTTTTAAATTAGATCAAATATCTAAAATACAAATTCATATATCCAAATACATATTAAAGATAAATATATCACAAACTAAATTTATCCGGAATTATTTTTTTACTCAAAACGACAAAAAAAAAGATTAAAAAAACTAAAATATATTAAATATTAGTTAATAAATCTATTATATTAAGATAAAACTAAAAAAATATGCGTTAGGATAACAATAAACACTCAATATTATTAAGTAAATAATCAATATTAAGGATATAAAAATTTATTAAAATTTTTTTTTTTGGATTTTCGGATATCGGATTATCCGAATATCGGAAAATCTTGAATTTTACTATCCGAAATTTCGGATAGTTTCGGATCAGTGTGATTTTGCAGGTATATATGTCTGCGTTTGTGTGCATGAATAAACACACCCTCAAAAGTAAAAATTTAAAAAAAAAACCCAAACATCTTGTGTAACACCCTCAAACTAATCCACAATGCCACGTAATTACCACATCAGCAACGATAGAATATAATAATCTCTACACTATTCCCAAACATACATGCGGAAAACCCGATAATTTAAAACATTATTTTACATAAGAAACAGTCACGGAAGTCCCTGAATATTACACAACCTATCCGAAGTGTATGATAAACAATCCCCAAAATATAACTACCTCTATGAAAGGTAGCTAACTCCTCGAGCACAGAAAACGTAAACCTACTTTGGTGCAGCAGGCCTACTAGCAGTCCGGTCACCTGGATTACACGCAACAACACACACAGGTCAGCTAAAGCTGGTGAGAATGCAAGGGTTAGTGTACGATTATAAATCTCAAAAAAAGTAAGCTCAATAATAAAACGTTCAGCGTTCTCTACTGAACAAGTATATGAGATCCCACATGATGCTCAACTCGCGTGGATAGGCCCACGTGCCAAAATCCCTAGACCGCACAAAGCAGTCGTCAGGAACTCAAAAGGGAATTGGGAGCGACCCAACCCCTGCCCAGCCGTACGGTTTAATATCTCAACAGCTCAAGTGTCCCAAATCTCATATATATAAAACACAGTTCTCAATAAAGCACAGTAATACATGCATGATAATATCTCAATAAAACTCGTAAGAAACTCATAATATCTCGTAAAAGCTCAGTAAAAGATCATGCAAGTATTAATAAATAATCGTACAAGTATCTCAAGAAAAACATGCAAACTCACCTGCTCAGCTAGATAAACTAAGTCTCGGTTCCCTGCCCGTCCTCAACCCTATCAACTCGAGACCCTGGAATCACAACACAATGACTCTATATCACAATCACAATCACAGCTCAAGTTCTCAATCACAACCCAACAGCTCTGGATACTCGATTTCTCGATAACTCAACAGCTCTATACACAATACTCATATAACTCACACAGACTCAGATACTCAACTACCAACTCACACAACCCGAATACTCAGACACAAGATCCCAACCAACTCACACAATCCCAGATACCCAAAAGACGCATTCTCAATATCACAATTTCGACCCAACACTCTATACACACTTCTCAACAATTCTCGAGACCCCAAGGACCCAAATATACGACTCACAGAACCCGAAAACCCGACCCGAACCCTCAGTCGCATCGCGGCCGAGCTCAACCAATCGCGGCCGCACTGACTCTATCGCGGTCTCGGCCGCGCTGACCTCAAACTCGGCCGAGCTCACAACGCGGTCCGAGCTCGGGCTCAAACCGCCTGCGATCATCTCAAGAACATCGCGGCCCGCGATCAAGGGATCGCGGTCGCGCTCACGGACGAACAGAACCAGTTATGCTCTGTTTCTCAACAGACCAGGGATTTCTCCCCAAAATCATTTTCTGCTCAATTTTAATCGCAATTATCAGCTCGAATTTACTCAGAAACATGATTAAACTCAATTCAACTGTTTTTCACAATTACTAACATCAAATCCCAAGAAATGGAGCTCAAAATTTACCTCAATATGTAACTAGGAAGTTGATGAAGGAATTGGAGGCTTGGATCACGAATTGGAGCTTCAATCTCTGAATAAGACTGCTGGAATTCATAGGCACACACACATATCTTAGTCTCTGATTTTGGGAATGAATTGAGAAACAAAGGAAGCAACATATATATACGTTTTGGGTTTAACTCGGTCCGACACCCAAAAATCCGATCCCGATACCCCAAAATACAAATTTATATCCCCGGGTCCCAAATTAAATAATTAATCCAATGAATTAATTCCACGTACCTATCTCAAAATTGGGATGTTACAAGTCCTCCCTCCTTATAAAGATTCTGTCCTCAGAATCTAGCTCGAAACGAAGAGGTGAGGATAACGGCTGCGCATCTCTGACTCTGGCTCCCATGTGGCGCTGGTACCCTTATGGTGCTTCCACTGCACCAACACTAACGCCACCTCTTTATTACGCAACCTCTTCACTTTCCGATCTGTCACTGCCTCAGGCTGCTCGGCATATTGAAGTCTATCATCGACCTCAATCTCAGATAACGGCACTTGCTGATCATCACGGGCCAAACACTTACGAAGGTGACTAACATGAAAAGCATTATGCACCCCCGACAACTCTGAAGGCAAATCCAGACGATAAGCCTGATCCCCGATCCTCTCGATAACCTCGAATGGCCCAATATAACGCGGACCCAACTTACCTCGCCTACGAAATCGAATAATACCCTTCCAGGGTGAGACTTTAAGCATCACGGAGTCTCCGACCTGAAACTCTAACTCAGACATCCGGCGATCTGCATAACTCTTCTGGCGACTCTGAGCCGTCCTAATCCGCTGCTGAATCATAGCGACCTTGTCACTAGTCTCCTGAAGAATCTCTGGTCCGCCGATAGGACGCTCCCCAACCTCTCCCCAACACACCGGAGTCAAACACTTACGCCCATAGAGAGCCTCGAATGGAGGCATGCCGATAGATGCATGGTAGCTGTTATTATATGCAAACTCAACAAGCGGCAAATGAAGATCCCAGCTACCTCCAAAATCAATCACACAAGCCCGCAGCATATCCTCCAGAGTCTGATTAGTTCGCTCCATCTGACCCCCTGTCTGCGGATGATAAGCCGTACTCAACTGAACTCGGGTGCCCAACTCTCTCTGGAAGCTCTGCCAGAATCGCGATACAAATCGGCTATCTCGGTCAGACGTAATAGATCTCGGAACTCCATGTCTCGCAACAATCTCGCTGATGTAGAGGCGCGCCAACTGATCCATCGTAATAGTCCCACGAACGGCCAAGAAGTGGGCACTATTCGTAAGCCGATCAACAATAACCCAGATCATATCATTCCCACGAACAGTCCGCGGGAGTCTCACTATGAAGTCCATGGTGATATCATACCACTTCCACTCTGGAATCTCTAGCGGCTGAAGTCTGCCATGCGGCTTCTGATGCTCACTCTTAACTCTCAAACACGTCATACACGCCTCCACATACTTCCCTACATCCCTCTTCATCCCTGGCCACCAATAATGAACTCGCAGATCTCTGTACATCTTCGTGCTACCCGGATGGATCGACAGTCTAGACTTATGGGAATCATCTAGAATCAGCTGTCTCAAACCACCTACTCTGGGGACCCATACTCGACCACGGAGAATCATCAAACCTCTATCGTCTCTGCTCAATAACTCCAGCTGACCAGCTAATCTCTCTCTCTGCACATTCTCACCTCTCAAACCCTCCTCCTGAGCTAATCGCAGACTATCAATCAAGGTCGACGTGACCTCTAATCGAGAAGCTCTGGATACAACCGTCTGCTCATAGGATCTCCTGCTCAAAGCGTCTGCCACCACGTTAGCTTTTCCCGGGTGGTACTGGATGTCACAATCATAATCCTTCAAGAGCTCCATACTACGTCTCTGTCTCATGTTCAGCTCCTTCTGACTGAACAAATATTGCAAACTCTTATGATCAGTGAACACAGTAAATCTCGTCCCATATAGATAATGCCGCCATATCTTCAAGGCAAAGACTATGGCGTCCAACTCTAGATCATGCACTGGCCGACTCAACTCATAACTCCGAAGCTGTCTCGAGGCATAAGCAATCACCTTACCTCTCTGCATCAACACACATCCCAACCCAGTGAAGGAAGCATCGCAATACACAGCAAAATCCTCAGAACCCTCTGGCAATGCTAGAATCGGGGCCCTACACAATCGATTCTTCAACTCTAAAAAAGCACTCTCCTGCTCCTCAGCCCACACAAATGGCACTGACTGCCTAGTCAGCATCGTCAACGGCACAGCGATTCGCGAAAAATTCTCTATAAACCGCCGATAATATCCAGCCAAACCCAAGAAACTACGAACCTCAGATACAGACGTGGGCTGACCCCAACTCATGATCGCCTCGACCTTTGCTGGATCCACTTTAACGCCCTCGCTCGTCACCACGTGCCCTAAGAACTGCACCTCTCGAAGCCAGAACTCGCACTTCGAAAACTTGGCGTATAGCCTCTCTCGCTGCAAAGTACTCAAGACCTCTCTCAGATGCTGGCCATGCTCCTCGCTGCTCCTCGAGTAGATCAGAATATCATCAATAAACACAATTACGAAACGATCGAGCATCGGCCTGCAGACCCTATTCATCAGGTCCATAAACGCTGCTGGGGCATTAGTCAGCCCAAACGGCATGACTAAAAACTCATAATGACCATATCTGGTCCTAAACGCAGTCTTAGGCACGTCCTCATCTCTAACCCGTAGCTGATGATACCCGGAACGCAGATCAATCTTCGAAAAGAAGCTCGCTCCCTGCAACTGATCAAAAAGATCATCAATCCTCGGCAAAGGATAACAATTTCTCACCGTTACCCTATTAAGCTCTCGATAATCAATACACATACGCATCGTCCCGTCCTTCTTCTTCACAAACAACACTGGGGCTCCCCACGGCGAAGAACTGGGGCGAATAAACCCTCGATCTAGCAGATCCTGCAGCTGCGTCATCATCTCGCGCATCTCGGTAGGAGCTAACCGATACGGCGTACGCGCAATAGGAACGGCCCCGGGAACTAGGTCGATCTTAAACTCAACCTGCCGGCCCGGCGGCAGACCAGGCAGCTCATCTGGGAACACATCGGGGAAATCTCTAACCACCGGCACATCACTGACCTCCCTCTTCTCCTTCTTCGCATCTACCACATAAGCTAAGTAAGTGGCACACCCCTTCGCCACATACCTCTGCGCCTGCGCCATCGATACAATACTCATCTCTCCCCTGCGCCTCTCCCCATACACGACTGCTGACTCTGACTCAGAAACAGGAATACGAATCATCTTCTTAAAACAGAAGATATCCGCCTGACGCGCTGTCAGCCAATCCATGCCAACAATGGCATCAAAACTACTAATCTCCATAGGCATTAAGTCTATGGAAAATCGGTGACCGTCTACCTCTAATACACAATCTCTAAAGATACGACTCACTAACACTGTACTACCATCAACACGCTCAACAATAACAGGCACAGATAACTCAGATGAAGGCATAGCAAAATAATCACAGAAGGAGGCAGATACATATGAACGGTCACATCCCGAATCAAATAAAATAAAGGCACGCAGTCCGTTAAGGATAAACGTACCAGACACAACATCAGGCGACTCACGCGCCTCCTCAGCAGTAGCCTGGAAGACCCTGCCACGAGCCCTCGGTGCTCCTCCTCCCCGAGGTGCCGAAGATGACCCAGATGGCCCTGCTCTACTCGAACCCGACCCTGGAAACCCCACACTCGGGTTCGGACAATCCCGAGACATATGACCCGGCTTCCCGCATCGGAAGCAAAGAGACTCCTGAGAAGTACATGCAACAGCTGTGTGACCATACTGGCCACATCTAAAACAATGAAGGTGCTCCCGGGCACACGGCCCTGCATGACGGTGATGGCACCGCTGACAATCTCTCTCAACAGACGCTGAACTCTCAACTCGGCTCCCAGAATCCCGAGATCCCCTCCCAACACTCCCCTGGCTCTGGCTCTGTCTCTGACCCTGCCCCTGACCCTGTTGTCGCTGCCCCTGCTGCCTCTGACCACCCCGACCCTGACCCTGACTAGCACCCGACTGTCTATCATCCCGGCCCTGATCTCGCTCGGCTCCCGAACTCTGTCCCTGCTGCTGAGAATACCCGCCCTGCCGGCTCTCTCTATAAAATCTCGAAGATCCAGAACTCTGGCCCTGACCCGATGGCTCGATACGCTGTCTCTGGGGAGCCGACTGCTCCCGCTGTCTCTCCACCTCCCGCTCTCGGCGGCGGGCATACTCCATCGCTGAAGCAAATGTGGGGTCACGCAGCATCCCCACAAACTCTCTAATGTCCGGCCTCAAACCCTCGATGAACATATTGACCTTTCGGTCCTCCGTAGCTACCTGATGTGGCGCGAACTGAGCTCTATCATTAAACACATCAATATACTCCTGGACGGACCTGGACCCCTGCTGCAGATGGATAAACTCTCGCTCTAACTCTCTCCTCGTGTCCAACGGACAATACTGCAGCTCGAACTCTGTACGGAACTCCTCCCAAGACATCAGATAGGCCTCATCAACTCCACGAGCACTGACAACTGAACTCCACCATCTCAATGCCCCTCCCTTCAGAAGGTAGGAAGCATAACTCACTCTATCTGCTCTATCCACATGAGCTATACGAAATGCTGCCTCGACCTCTCTCAACCAATCTAGTGCCTTCGAGGCACCAACTCCCCCAAAGAACTCGGAAGGGCGACCCGTCATGAAGTCCTTAAAGGACCCTCGCGATGGCTGGCTAGAAGAAGAAGCACCAGCTCCAGAACTCTGCTCTCCCTCGGGTGGAGGCACCGCGCCTCGACCCCTACCCATACTCTGACCCGGAAAACGCTCATCTAGAATCTGACCTATCACAGAATACAAGTCAGATCTACGCACAGGCTCATCATCCCTATGGTCATCCCCCTGAGGCCCGCTGCCCTGACGGTCCATAACAACCTGCACAAATAGATAATAACACAAATCAACTCTACAAAACTCTACACACTACTCGTTCATCACCTAATACTCTACTTCGGATTACAATCCAAGGATCTAGACTCTAGGGTTTAAGCTTAAGCATCCACTAGATACTTAATCTCTTAAACCTAGGCTCTGATACCAAGCTTGTAACACCCTCAAACTAATCCACAATGCCACGTAATTACCACATCAGCAACGATAGAATATAATAATCTCTACACTATTCCCAAACATACATGCGGAAAACCCGATAATTTAAAACATTATTTTACATAAGAAACAGTCACGGAAGTCCCTGAATATTACACAACCTATCCGAAGTGTATGATAAACAATCCCCAAAATATAACTACCTCTATGAAAGGTAGCTAACTCCTCGAGCACAGAAAACGTAAACCTACTTTGGTGCAGCAGGCCTACTAGCAGTCCGGTCACCTGGATTACACGCAACAACACACACAGGTCAGCTAAAGCTGGTGAGAATGCAAGGGTTAGTGTACGATTATAAATTTCAATAAAAAGTAAGCTCAATAATAAAACGTTCAGCGTTCTCTACTGAACAAGTATATGAGATCCCACATGATGCTCAACTCGCGTGGATAGGCCCACGTGCCAAATCCCTAGACCGCACAAAGCAGTCGTCAGGAACTCAAAAGGGAATTGGGAGCGACCCAACCCCTGCCCAGCCGTACGGTTTAGTATCTCAACAGCTCAAGTGTCCCAAATCTCATATATATAAAACACAGTTCTCAATAAAGCACAGTAATACATGCATGATAATATCTCAATAAAACTCGTAAGAAACTCATGATATCTCGTAAAAAGCTCAGTAAAAGATCATGCAAGTATTAATAAATAATCGTACAAGTATCTCAAGAAAAACATGCAAACTCACCTGCTCAGCTAGATAAACTAAGTCTCGGTTCCCTGCCCGTCCTCAACCCTATCAACTCGAGACCCTGGAATCACAACACAATGACTCTATATCACAATCACAATCACAGCTCAAGTTCTCAATCACAACCCAACAGCTCTGGATACTCGATTTCTCGATAACTCAACAGCTCTATACACAATACTCATATAACTCACACAGACTCAGATACTCAACTACCAACTCACACAACCCGAATACTCAGACACAAGATCCCAACCAACTCACACAATCCCAGATACCCAAAAGACGCATTCTCAATATCACAATTTCGACCCAACACTCTATACACACTTCTCAACAATTCTCGAGACCCCAAGGACCCAAATATACGACTCACAGAACCCGAAAACCCGACCCGAACCCTCAGCCGCATCGCGGCCGAGCTCAACCAATCGCGGCCGCACTGACTCTATCGCGGTCTCGGCCGCGCTGACCTCAAACTCGGCCGAGCTCACAACGCGGTCCGAGCTCGGGCTCAAACCGCCTGCGATCGTTTCAAGAACATCGCGGCCCGCGATCAAGGGATCGCGGTCGCGCTCACGGACGAACAGAACCAGTTATGCTCTGTTTCTCAACAGACCAGGGATTTAATCCCCAAACTCGATTCTGCTCAATTTTAACCACGATTTCAAGCTCGAATTTACTCAGAAACATTATTAGACCCAATTCAACTGCTTTTCACAATTACTAACATCAAATCCCAAGAATTGGAGCTCAAAATTTACCTCAATATGGTTTCAAACTCAAAAGAAGAGTTGATGATGATTTCACAGCTTGGGGCTTCAATTCAGATTCTCCACCCTGATTATGGTTGCTGGAATTCAGAATACACACACACACATTTGGCTCTGGCTTTGAAATGAGCTAAAAGATAAAGGAAGCAACATATATATACGTTTTGGGTTTAACTCGGTCCGACACCCAAAAATCCGATCCCGATACCCCAAAATACAAATTTATATCCCCGGGTCCCAAATTAAATAAATAATCCAATGAATTAATTCCACGTACCTATCTCAAAATCGGGATGTTACAAGTCCTCCCTCCTTATAAAGATTCTGTCCTCAGAATCTAGCTCGAAACGAAGAGGTGAGGATAACGGCTGCGCATCTCTGACTCTGGCTCCCATGTGGCGCTGGTACCCTTATGGTGCTTCCACTGCACCAACACTAACGCCACCTCTTTATTACGCAACCTCTTCACTTTCCGATCTGTCACTGCCTCAGGCTGCTCGGCATATTGAAGTCTATCATCGACCTCAATCTCAGATAACGGCACTTGCTGATCATCACGGGCCAAACACTTACGAAGGTGACTAACATGAAAAGCATTATGCACCCCCGACAACTCTGAAGGCAAATCCAGACGATAAGCCTGATCCCCGATCCTCTCGATAACCTCGAATGGCCCAATATAACGCGGACCCAACTTACCTCGCCTACGAAATCGAATAATACCCTTCCAGGGTGAGACTTTAAGCATCACGGAGTCTCCGACCTGAAACTCTAACTCAGACATCCGGCGATCTGCATAACTCTTCTGGCGACTCTGAGCCGTCCTAATCCGCTGCTGAATCATAGCGACCTTGTCACTAGTCTCCTGAAGAATCTCTGGTCCGCCGATAGGACGCTCCCCAACCTCTCCCCAACACACCGGAGTCAAACACTTACGCCCATAGAGAGCCTCGAATGGAGGCATGCCGATAGATGCATGGTAGCTGTTATTATATGCAAACTCAACAAGCGGCAAATGAAGATCCCAGCTACCTCCAAAATCAATCACACAAGCCCGCAGCATATCCTCCAGAGTCTGATTAGTTCGCTCCGTCTGACCCCCTGTCTGCGGATGATAAGCCGTACTCAACTGAACTCGGGTGCCCAACTCTCTCTGGAAGCTCTGCCAGAATCGCGATACAAATCGGCTATCTCGGTCAGACGTAATAGATCTCGGAACTCCATGCCTCGCAACAATCTCGCTGATGTAGAGGCGCGCCAACTGATCCATCGTAATAGTCCCACGAACGGCCAAGAAGTGGGCACTCTTCGTAAGCCGATCAACAATAACCCAGATCATATCATTCCCACGAACAGTCCGCGGGAGTCTCACTATGAAGTCCATGGTGATATCATACCACTTCCACTCTGGAATCTCTAGCGGCTGAAGTCTGCCATGCGGCTTCTGATGCTCACTCTTAACTCTCAAACACGTCATACACGCCTCCACATACTTCCCTACATCCCTCTTCATCCCTGGCCACCAATAATGAACTCGCAGATCTCTGTACATCTTCGTGCTACCCGGATGGATCGACAGTCTAGACTTATGGGAATCATCTAGAATCAGCTGTCTCAAACCACCTACTCTGGGGACCCATACTCGACCACGGAGAATCATCAAACCTCTATCGTCTCTGCTCAATAACTCCAGCTGACCTCAAACTCGGCCGAGCTCACAACGCGGTCCGAGCTCGGGCTCAAACCGCCTGCGATCATCTCAAGAACATCGCGGCCCGCGATCAAGGGATCGCGGTCGCGCTCACGGACGAACAGAACCAGTTATGCTCTGTTTCTTAACAGACCAGGGATTTCTCCCCAAAATCATTTTCTGCTCAATTTTAATCGCAATTATCAGCTCGAATTTACTCAGAAACATGATTAAACTCAATTCAACTGTTTTTCACAATTACTAACATCAAATCCCAAGAATTGGAGCTCAAAATTTACCTCAATATGTAACTAGGAAGTTGATGAAGGAATTGGAGGCTTGGATCACGAATTGGAGCTTCAATCTCTGAATAAGACTGCTGGAATTCATAGGCACACACACATATCTTAGTCTCTGATTTTGGGAATGAATTGAGAAACAAAGGAAGCAACATATATATACGTTTTGGGTTTAACTCGGTCCGACACCCAAAAATCCGATCCCGATACCCCAAAATACAAATTTATATCCCCGGGTCCCAAATTAAATAATTAATCCAATGAATTAATTCCACGTACCTATCTCAAAATTGGGATGTTACATCTTGGCATAGTTGTGAATAGGGGTGAGCGACGGGTACCATTTCTCGAACCCGAACCGGTATCGGTCGGTATTTTTAAGTTACATATTTTTACCAAAGGTATTTTCCCAAAAATTGAATTTCAAATCAATTTCTTGACAAAAACAAAATTTTAAGTTACATATTTTTAGCAAAGGTATTTTCCCTCCCAGCGCGTGGTATCAGATGTTAAAAGGAACCAAGGTTAACCAGTTTGAAAGAGAAAAAGTTCTAGTCGATCTCGAGCATGCACGAGTGTCTTCAGGTTTATCGAAGAAAAGTCGACAATGCAAACATGTCACGGGCATGTTTTTTTTGCATCAGGAGTTGGCAGATTCTGAAGCTCAATTCACTCATCTGCTTTTGTCACTCAATGAGCTAGCGTTCGCTCCCCGCAAAATCATTACTGATTAATTTCACAGAAATAACCTGATTTTTATGGTTAGCTACAAATTAATGGGGTCTCTAATTACTTATAAAGCGTGTCTTTAATTTCTTGGTTGATTTGAGGTAAATTAAAAGACTTTCGGCTACTATACTATACGTTAGGAATGGATTCATCGACGATCATCACCCAAGCTTGAACGAGTTAGTTATATATCCGGTCGGTCTCTCCAAGAACACGTACGAGTGACCATGCATATTTTGGCTAAACTCAGTACCACAGTAGAATCATATCCCTTGAAGCAGAAACACATTTGCGGATTGAAAAGGTACGTACGTATGTAGGTGGAATTGAATTTGTTCAACATATATTACTTTACTTTGTTGTTGATATTATCATATATATGCTTTCAAGAAAGTTAATTAACACGAATTGTAACAGGTTATTTGTATGATTTGAGTAAATTTCGGTAAATACAAATAGGGGTGTGCAAAATAACCGAACCCGAAAAACCCACCCGAACCGAACCTTAATCGGGTTAAATGGGTCGGGTTATTCGGTTTTCGGGTTCCTTATTCGGGTTAAATGGTACCCGAATAAGTAATTCGGTTCGGGTATCGGGTATGATTCATGCTTATTCGGGTACCCAAATAACCCGAATAACCCGTTTAATATATATTTTTCATTTTTTTTATTTGTTTATAATTATAACTAGTATTGTTTATATATAGAATGCTAAGTATGTAATACCCATTTTTGATACTCAAATCATTTAACCCATTTTACCCGAATTACCCAACTCATTTAATCCGTTTAAACTACTTTGTTGATGATTTCATTTTTTATACCAAAACCGAATAACCCATTTAACCCAAACTGAATAACCCGATACTCATTTAACCCGAAACCGATTAACCCGTTCCCTTATTTGGTTCGGGTTCGGGTAGCTAACCCATACACTCAAACCCGAATAACCCGAACCGAATAACCCGATACCCAATTAACCCGCCCGAATAACACCCCTAAATACAAAGATAATGTAGCTTTGGGATTGGGTACTAGAGATGTAATAAATAATTATGTTGTAATAGATAGTTGAACTCCTTGTAGACTTATAAATGTTTTATGTTTTAGTGATAATATAAATACAACTCGTTCTACGCTTTATACATTAATTATAATATTAATATTGGTTTTGTATATTGATCCTGAAGTTTATACTATGATTATAAGGGAGGATAATTCACACGAAAGGTAACCAATGTAACAAAATTTATTCAAAATAGAAAATATTTTTTATTTTTTTTAATTACGTAAGATAACCAACTTTATATATTTTCTTATCATTTAAAGTAACCAATCATTCATGATCCAATCATTTAAAGTAACATATTACCTTAATCGATAAAAAAATAAAAATTTGATTCTTTTTACTGTACCAAACTTAAACAATAAAAAAGGTTAACTTAGGGGATGTTTGGTTCACAGATTCCTGAGGGAATCCTGTAGAATTGGAATAGACATTCCATTCCGTGACATGTTTGGTAGGTTTATCATTAGTAAAGAGAATTCTCTTGACACAAAAATTTTCCATTGATTGCTTGAATCTATTTTCCAAGGGGGGAGGCCAAGGAATTCACATTCCATTCCATTTGCATGAAGTTTTGCTAAATTTTATGTGCAAAACTACTATTGCAAAAGTAATTTATATTTATATTTATTAATAAAAGAAAATAACTTTTGACATGTGTCACTTTCTGAAGTAATATTTTTTTCGTTTTCCCGCTCTTTTGCCTAATTTAAAACACGATTATAATTAATTTAATTTAATAAAAAGTAAATAAAAGTTGTTTTTGATTTGTTTCCTAATTTTTGAGACTCAATTAATCAACAAAATTAATTGTATTAACAATAATTTCTTGATTTTTAATTGTTTTTAATAGTTATATATGTTTTAAGATAATAATCATTCATAAGATATTCCCCATGTAATACATGGGTTTTAAAATAGTTGTAATATAAAAAACATGATTTTTAAAAAGTTCAATCAATAATTAACGTGAGACTCTAGACATGCAGTTTATTACATTATTAATATATACTACATATTATACTATCTTAGAAACTAATTTATCTATTACGTATTATACATACATTTTTAATACATAATTATTTATATAAAATATATCTAAACTAACAATTAATACATACAAATATATATTTAAAAAATACAAGATCGAATAACATTATTATTTTTCTATTATCCTAAAAACAAATGAATGGTAATTACTTATTATTCTTTTAAAGTTTAATTTATTTAGTGAATATATAGATAATATAATTCACATATGATTTGATTTAAGTTAGATTAGTATTGGAATTTGAAATCCATTCCTTTCCTGTCAACCAAACAAGTGACAGCTTTTGGATTCTGACAGATTTCATTCCTTCCAGAATTTCATTCCTTCGACAGATTCCATTCCTTCAGAAAATTTTCCGTGAACCAAACAGCGCCTTAGTTACCTTATCTTTGGCAATTAACTCTGAAATATTATCGAAAAATTAAGATATTAAACGGGTCAAAAGTTACACAAAAGTGTAGTCTAACGTATGCAACTCCAAAATCATTTTCAGTCAAAATAAGTGTTAAGGATTAACCGAATTCTACAAAAGGTTTAATTTAAGCTTTCAACATTATAGTTCAATTTTATCACACCTCTAAACAAAAAGTTTAACTAAAACAAAACAATGTTTTCAACATTAATGCATAAACTAGATGTTCGCATTTCTCGTACTTTAAATTAAGCTTCGGCATGCCAAAACTAGACTTACGATCACCGAACCTAAGGTATTGGTGTAACATTTTACGTTCTCAGTGCCTCCTTTGCTTCGCACGTTTCCACGAGCTTTTACCTTTGATTTTCCATTTATCCACACCACCCGGCTGGCTTTTCTCTTCAATCTCTCGAACCTTACGCTTCCTGTAAAATGCAACCACATTTTAGTTGAACCCTTTCAAAATCACATGCCATCTTTTCCTCAATTCACATAACACGCGGGGTGATTTGATTAGTATCGAGGGTGTGCATATAACACTTGCCCTTCCAAATTACCAAGGTGTCATTTGGTTTGTTGGATTTCACAATATAAATTTGTAAGATTTTATGAAATCCTTGATTTATAGTATTTTCAAAGGGTTAAGGTCGCATAATACCAGCGTACATTTCAAATGCATCAATATGGTACTTGAACTTTCTTTTCTTACCCATGTAGTACATGGACTTTAGTTATTCATACAATATGATACATTTTTACATAAAACCTCATTGAAAAACCGGAAACTATTTGTATGAAAAATAGGGCTCTGTGTAGAAATGTATCATATTGGAATAAAAAATTAAAGTAAATGTACCATATGGGTAAGAAAAAAAATTCATGTACGATATAGATACATTAGAAAAAGAACATTGATATTGTGCAACCTTAACCCTATTTTAAAATCGATCAAGAGTTGAAGAATTTTGAAGTCCCACAAATTAGAGAGTTGAAGGATTTCAAAATCCTCTAAATCATATAATCCCACAAAACCCAAATCCTTTGAAATCTAGCAATCTAAAGGGCACTAGGTAAACCATGCAAAATATTAAACTGCCGCATGTAATCTCACCTGTAATCCTTGAGTGATTGATCAGAGAGTAGCTCATCAGCAAGAGTTGGCTTCCTTTCTTTCTTTGTTAGTCTACTCGTGAAATATTCTGATACAGGTTCCACAACCGTCCCAACCTGACAAGTTCAAATGTTATGTTGATAATCGATGTCAAGGTCAAGAAAGCTGAGAATATACTCCACCGTTGATGAAGCTACCTGGAAATATTTTGGGAATGTATTTAATTTGGAGTCACCCTTCTTGTAGTGCCTCTTCGGATCAATCACGTTTCGCAACTGTAAACATAAAAGTTGTGAAAGTGAAACCATTAATATCTTTTTAGGAAGAAAGAAACATTGAATCCTGCAAGGATCCATCCAAAAACAATAACTCGGTCTGACTTCAATTATATCTCTTACACCAAGGCCATCAGTCCATCACACATCATACAGCAGACATTAATCATTAGAACGAGAAATCAAGAAACTCAACGTCAAAGAATAAAACAAGAAAGTACGTTGAAAGACCAATTCTCAAGCAAGATGAGACAATATCCATGGCCTAGAGAATATTTCAGTTTAAATATCGATTTGACAGCCTTACAGCTCTACGTTACGTTTGTACCAGAAAAAGTGAAGTTTCTTGACCCTCACGCAACTTTGAACTTGATGACCACAATCACCCATCTTCATTGTTGTAGAAATTATAAAATGGGTCTCAACAAGGACAATGAGAGGCCACAATCACCACAATCACCATCTTCGTTAAGGAAATGCATAACAATCAACTACAAAAAAACGTAACAACGAGAGGCCAAATGCCCAAAGATTTGAACTTTTTGATCACGTGTGTAAACTTAAAAGTTGTTAAACAAACCTACAGGTTGCAAATTTGGCCGCGGTTTGTAAACTTAAGTTAATATGAGTCAAATGTGAAGAATATTCCAAAAGAATTAAGAAGTCACAGTACCTTAAGCAGCTTAAGATCCTTTTTCAACTCGGGCGTGAGTGTAGGGGCAGGCATATCAAACCTATGTTCATATCAAATATGCTAAGAGAACTTGGATATGAGATTCGAGTACAAAGTAATTCACTTAAATTATAAACATACCAACTTTTTCCCGCTGTGTCTTTGACTTGCTTCTTCAGTAACTTGTTCACTTTTTTTGGGTCGTTAGGTGGAACGAAGAGACCGTCGATGAGCTCTGAATTGGGCTTATATAACAATTGACTAGTGTCTGGTACATTTCGAGATTTGTCATCCAACACACTTTTTTTACCAGACAAAAAAGAAGGTAGTTGTGGTTCCCATGACAAACCTATCACTTTCTTAGCTTCAGGCATTCTGTTTCCTATGAAAAAACAAAAAAAATGTCAGCCTCTGCTTCTGATATAAATTGAGCATTCACCGACTGGATACTTTCTTTTTTTAATTTCATTTGCATATTTCATACTTCTCTACACTGACCTTTAACTATATTTCACGCATTTCTGTTCTGCTGCTTATTTCAAACAATCAAATTACAAATGTGGTCAAAATTCACACATCATAGAATTGGGTGTGTTCTTGTAGCTAAATAAGCTGATTTATTTCTCATAGCTTTCCAAGGTCAAATTCATAGATCACTTTCCTTTTATGCAGAAAAAATTTCACATAAATATAACTCCAACAGTAACATAAGATACAGGCTACATACAGGGACTAAAAAGTAGCCGAAACTGAATATCAACATTGCAATTGGAATCGTCACAAAAACCAGTAAAACGCATTCAGCTAGCACCATATTTGGCCGAGATATGTGGACATGTAACGTTTAACTAACGAACCATCAACTAAATCCTATTACTTTAATACATGAATCTGATAATCCCAATATTTGTTATACACACACTTTGTTACCAACAATTAGCTATTTCACAGATCATAAAAACTAGCAAAGGTATTTGACTGAATTGAAAGCTTCTGTTCATCATATCAAGCAAAGCACCCATAAGACAACAGTTTTCATGAGCTTCAAAAAGACAAAAAGAGAAAAAAAAAAATTGTTCCTGACTAATATCTACAATATAAACCACCAGTTTAAGCTAAACATGAAATACTTCGACTGTTTTCAAAAACCTAAAAATTGAAAAGTTTCAAACAAAACCCTAATTCTCCAAATCAAGCAAACAATGTAACACTAGAAGGAAAAGAATATGTCTGAATTCAAAGACTGTCAGTTGTTCGGTTGGCAAGAATAGAATGGAATTCAGATTCAATTCTTTTGTTGTTTTATGTTTGGTTTGTAAATCTATCAACGGAATTGCAAGTAGATAAACTATAAACTATACACAACTAGATAAATTCGAAATATATACATATAAATCATCACAAGTTCACATTACAACAACATATAAACTATACACAACTAGATAGAATCAAAACTATATACATACAAATCATCAATATTTCACATAACAACAGGAATATAGATCATCAATATTCGACATAAATCCGAAATATATATACATACAAAATAATCAATTGCACAACAGAAATATAAATCATCAATATTTCACATATAAATCATCAACATTTCACAGCCATTGAAGATGAAGAGGAGGAGATCGATGAGAACAGAGATATATATGTGGAGAGGAGAACAGATATATAATAACCCAAATTTTTGAACTTCACAATTAATAACAATAACAATTTTAATAAATAAAAATACAAATAATAATAAAATCTCAATAATAGTTATTAAAGATTTATAAAGCAGTAGTTTGATTAAAATTAAAATCAAGGTACCAACACCGTTCTATACTTAATGTTGGTTATTTAGTTGTTGTTGTTGTTGTTATATTTTGTGAAATCAGAAAGAAATTGAGGTTTTGTACCTGAACGATGATTATTAACAAAAGAAAAGAGAAAAAAAGAAAAACCAACCTGAAATTAGGGTTCTGGTCGGCGGCGGCCGTGGAGGAGATGAGTGTGTGAGGCCGAGCGGTGGCGGCGGCGGCGCTGTTGTGACAGCCGCGGTCGACAACCGCAAGGGGATAAAGAGAGAGCGGGTGAGCGTGAGAATGTGGTGAGACTGAGGGAGTGGCGGCGGCGGCGTAGGGTTAGGCCGCTGCTGTCGGTTGTGAAAGGGAGAGGGAGACGAACGAGTGAGCGAGGGAGGGAGGGAGGGAGATGGAGCCAACCAGAGGAATATGGAGAAGACAGAGGGTGATTGGTGTGCCGGTGAGTGGCGGCGGCGGTGGTCGCCGGCCGGAGTGTGGGGCAGAGAGAGAGAGAAGCGAGGAGAAAGAGAGAGGGTGAGGCGTTGAATGTGTCCGAGAAAGGGGGAAAGGAAAAGAAAAAGGTAACCGGGTGAACCGACCCGACCCGCAACCTAAATAAATTTACATCTATATCTATCTATATATATCTATCTCTATCTATACTATTAAAAGAGTAACTATACTCATTTCTAGTGAAGCCACGTGTCGTCACCATTAATCGACACATGACATTTATAGATTTTAAAAATAATAAAGAAATTTAAATCATATCTATCCAAATCTAATATAATCAACTTTTAAGTTCAAATCAAATCAAATCTAATACTCTACTAACTTATTAATTAAATCTATCCAAATTTAATATAATCCACTTTTTTATTCAAATCAAATCAAATCAAACAAAATCTAATAATCTACTACCTTATTAATTATAAGATAATATAATAAAAGTTTAAAAAATATATAAGAAAATAATTACTCTTCATATATATTTAATAATATATACAAAATTAATAGGTCATAATAAATAATAATATCATCTTATATACTTTTGTTTAAAAAATAATAATTATATATTTATTTTTTTATTTATTATATTTTATATATATTAAAAATATCCGCATAATATGCGGGTAATAAACTAGTATATATATAATAAAAGAAAACATGTCGGCTCCACGTTATACCACAAAAGATAAATACAATTTTTATTTTACAACTCATAAGTTTAAAATCAAATCAAGATTTTAATATCTATATATTTATCTTATATTATCTATACTTATGTATATATCTAATTCTTACAAAATATCTTTAGATAAATACATATCATACAAAATTATTAAATATTTAACTAAAGATAATTGTAATTAAATGTATACGTGTTAGCTCCACGTTACACCCCACACACACACACACACATATATATAAAAGAGAACATCAAATGCATACTTGTCGGCTCTACGTTACACCACAAAATATAAATACAACTTATATTTTACAACTCATAAGTTTAAAATCAAATCAAGATTTTAATATCCATATATATATCTTATATTTTATCTATACTTGTGTGTATGTGTAATTATTATAAAATATCTTAATATAAATACATATCATACAAATTTATGGGATTTCAAATAACAAAGAAGGGAGAGATTTAGGAAATCCTGGGATTTTAAATCCTTCCTGAAATCTGTGAACCAAACACAGGATTTTAAATGCAAATCCCAGAAAATCCCAGAAAATCCGCGAACTAAACGCCATTTAGTTAAGGGGCGTGTATCAACGATGACACTACTATATCGATAACTTGTATGTTGTATAAAGAAACCATCATGAACTGTATACAGTTTATTTCTTTCACTATATTCAAATTCAGAAGAATAGCAAAGTTTTAAATATTCATTTATTTTACAGTCACGTCAAATAATTATGGAAATCCAAATAAATCATAGGCAAATGACAGATTTTGTAAGCCTGTAAAAAGGGAAATCAAAGCAAGAATCTTTAAATCAAGAGCTTGATTCTTGAAGCTCAAATTGCTCCTCCCACAATTCTCTCTCTAATGCCTCTTCATTTCTTGGAAGATATTCGCCACCTTCGGTGATAATCTCGGAAGGAATTTGAACATCTAAATTAACCATAAAACACAAAACGGACTCGTATGTATTAGTCAAAATGGTACAATGCGAAAATCGACTTAATTTGTTAATCAATATATATGTTGTCACTTTTAGAATTAAAGAACATACCCAAAGCTTAACACATGCATCGATTATCACTGGAATCAAGCAGACAAATATGATAATGGCAGATTGGTCGACGTCAAAACCATAATGTTCCACTATTATTTCGAGCAAAGTCTGCCATCCCGATTCTGAATGATACCTGAAAAATTCGAAATTCACAACGATGAATTTTCTATGTTTTAGAAGTACAAAGTAACTCCAGTGACTTTCCATTTGTTGTTATTTCTCCAAACAGGATTCATGACCACAATTTCATTTGGGTTAATTGCATAAAAAGGTAACGAACTAAGTTTGCCCCTATAGAATGGGTAGTTTTATTTTGTTTTTTGTGGCATTTTAGCATTAAAATGACCAAATTAATCCTTTTTAATAATATTTTAAAGGGTTAAGTACCATTTTGACCATCCAAGTTTTAGATTTGTCTCATTTAGCCACTACTCTGTTTTTTGTGTTGATTTAGCCACTAAAAGTTTAGTGTTCTATTTTGGGAAAATGAATAAAACTAATGGGTAAATCGATACAAAATATGATAGTTTAGTGGACAATTCCGGACAATTTTCAGTGATTAAACCGATAAAAAGAAAGTTTAGTGGCTAAATATATTTACGAGACAAAATATAGTTTCATGGTTAAATCAAAAAAAAAAAAATCTGAAAGTTGGATGGTCAAAACGACACATTCACTAGTTAACCCTATTTTAAAAGCATCTAAACTTTTTATGAGGCAAACTTAGTTTGTTACCTGAAATAAAAATCAGTCATACGTATGCCACCCTATGCAATTAACCCTTTCGTATCTATTCGGAAAAAAAAAAAAAAAAAATCGTTCGACTAAACATTCAAGCACAAACCAAATCTTTGTTCACTAAAAAGTCCTTGGAACTAATTTGACACTCAAAAGTCAAGCGTAAGCTTATGTTAACGGAAGTAGTAAAAAATAAAGAAAATTACCCAAGAAAAATATCCGTAATAAGTATGATTAAGAATGCCTTCCCGGTGTCTGAAATGTTGTTTATTATCTTATACCCTGTAAATTTTAGCAAAGCCACCTGCAAAAGAGATTTATAAAGCAAACATGAAAACACAGTTTGACTAGAAAAGTCAAGCTTTTTGTTTCTGCATTTAGAATAGAGGTATAATCAGTTCAAAATTCTTAAATTAAAAGAAGGAAAGGAGAACACACCTGATTTTGATTGAAGTACAAAAGAATAAATAACGAGATCCCGAATACCATATCCGACCATATATTAGCAAATGCATTACGGTTTATTAATCTCCATCCATCTCTTAATTCTAACCTGTTAAAACAATAATTATACAGACATCAATTTACAATATATTCATGATTTTGCACCAGATGGATTAATGATGAATTTCAGATCAATGTAAAAGGTTCACTGCTCTGGAGTCGGTGTTTTTATCTACTCTTGGAGAAGATTATATGAACTTCAATATCCTTAACATTGGTCCTTGGTCGAGATTAAATACACCTTTCATCCCATGAAAATTGTAATGCTTTATTAGGCACATATTTAGGTTGAGTCAAAAGGTTGATGTACCGGCAACCCCAACCGGCCCATGTCAGACCGCCTCAGGCCTAGCACGTGTAAGGTAAATTGAGCTCACCCAGCGGTATGACAAAAATGGGGAGTCCAAAGGCTTCAACTATGCAGCTTTGCTACTCCTTCGCCTTGAACTCCTGACTTTTGTTAGATTGGGTCAAATTTTCCGGTATTCTTACCAACTAGGCTACACGCCCGAAGGCTTATTAGGCACATAGTTGAAGAAACTTGTTTGAGTATATGGGAAATATCTATAATACCCTTCAGAAAAGACAAAGCATAGTAATCGTGTAATGGTATAATGGGCAAATATGTAATTTTAAATTGAAAATTAAGTCGTCAAAAAGGAGGTGTTGCAATCTTCATAAGGACTCCTCACATAGGAAAGCATCGAAATTTTCGTGGGATTCATGCAATCTTGTTTGAAACCTCAGATATCAATAATATCATTAATTCAACACTACTTTCAACAACGCAATTAAACAAGGTTAAGAAAACCCATACATAAAGAACACGATGCATAACCATTCAACTTACGCTTTGTGTCGTAGCTCTGTATAAAGCTCTTCTTCCGAAAGCTGTGGGGATTTCCCAATCTCTACCTCAAACTTGTATCTCTCTTTTTCAATTTTTAACTCCTTAACCATCTCAAGCTTTTGATGTTTTCGAACATCAAGAATCTCCGCTGCAAGTGGTACCGTCTTGACCCACCTATTCAAAAAATTTCAGCATGATGAATCTAAAAGATACAAGAAAAGTAATTTGCTTTGGCATATACATCCCACTCCATCAATCTAAAAGAAAAAGTAAGTAATTTCAACCTGTGAGGTCAAACGGACATGCTTTTTCGTCCTTTGAAGTTTGAACCTCTTTTGTTTTCTAAAATGAGAGGAGTAGCAAATACGTAACAGGAGTTACCATGTAGTAATGGTTACCTATCGAGAAAAGGCATAAGAATATAGTCATGGACCAAAACATCCAAAGCCCATGGTAAAATTATCAATGCTGCCAAAAATTTTGCCTGCAAAAGAATGGTTATTAATGAAACATCAATCTCGTCAAAATAATGAAACTGTCATCATAAAAACATGACTAGGATATGTATTACCATTCCATTTCTTTTACACCCACAAGGAAATACAAAAAAAAAAAAAAAAAAAGGTTTTAGGGTATGCACATTCATATATCCTAAACCCCTTCTAGATCTGCCTATGCTTGACTAATCGAACTCAGATGATTAGGACAGTCTGGTTTATGACAATCTCTTGCCAGATTCTCCATATTCAATTACTTTGAATTTAAATTAATTTTCACTAAATTTCAAAAGACTTCGGTTACGTTTTGGCTTGCAGAATGAAATTCAAAGGAATTGGAATTTAATTTCACTTCTTAACGTGTTAATGGGAAGGGATAGTGCATAATGTTTAGGATAAGCTAATGGGTAGGGTGGGAACTTTTGAGATCTATATTACCTTTCAAACGGCTAAGAACGATTAAATTCCTTCAACCACATTTTTTTTATGGAATTCAAATAAGTTTTATTCTTTTAATACCTTTTCTTTATAATACAAACTTCCAAACACAATAAAAGAAAATTCCAATCCTTCAATTTTCATCCAGCTAGTCAAACGCAACCTACTTCTAGTTGCAATAGTTACTTCAGACATACCCCCCCCCCCCCCCCCCCCCC
>JAANYP010003159.1:61058-190170 GCA_020465985.1 Centrapalus pauciflorus
GAATGACTTTACTTATTTCTCATGATGTCATGTGTAATCACTAGCAATGGACACATGTCAAATCATATTCTAGGAAAAATAAATAATAACAAAAATCTTATTTGTCTAAATTTATATATAATATATTAAGATTTAAAAGCAATTCAAACCAATTATTTATATTTCTATAATTGATCATTATAATATAATAGAAAGTTTAAAGATGATACAAAAATTTATTATTATTAATATATATTTAGAAGCTCTGGAAAAATTATAGCTTATGTCAAACAACAATAATATAATTCTTGTATTCTTATGTAAAAAAGGTAATTTTTTTATGTTTTAATTTGTATACATTTAATATAAACAACTATATATTAAACAATATCCGTGTAATACGCGGATAATAAACTAGTGTTTTATAACTGAAGTATCGAAACAAACAAATGACACACGTGGACACCCTACAGAGTTCAAGATGTTCAAAGGTCCATAACTTTCTACCACATAACTTTCTACCCCATAATTATTATTTAATAATTAACCTCATTATTATGTTTTAAGATTAGATATTAATTTTTTTAAAAAAATCTTAATATTAAAATGCATTAAAATTTAGGGATAATTGCCAAAAAAAAACCAACTTTGTACAAATGAATTTATTATATAAAATACTATATTATTACACATGTATTACATGGGTTATATAAAAACCAAATATTTATAACCACGTATGATATGATAATTTTATTATTTTAAGAATAGTAGAGTTTATTTAAATTTAATTAATTAATTATTAAGATCAGTTTTGAATATAATTGATTTGCTTTAAAATATAAATTAAATTTAGTAAATGAAATGAGAAAAGGAGAGTGTGACACATAACAAATCAAATGAAAGCATGACATGTAACATCCTCAAAGTTATTTTATTGTAATTGGGCTATTTAAGTGGAAAATATATATTTAAGTTAAAATTTGAGCAATTATTATGTATTTGGGTTATTTAGAAGTTTGTTGTTATTTTAAGAAAAATTTGAACTTTGAATTATTATGGAGTATTAAGATTATAAAAATTATTAATGACAATTTTAAGATTAAATCAGTATTTTATGGAACCGGTTAGGTCGAGGGGTGAAATGTGCAAAGATGATTAAGTTGAATAAAAAGGGCAAAAAGGTTTCATTTGTCACCTTTACTCTCTCTCACTACTCTCTCTCTCTAAGTAATTTCCTCTCTACATCTCTCTAAGTTATTTCACAAACCGACCGTCGGATTATCGAGAATTATACGTCAACGGAAAGATCTCGTGGAGTACAACAGCAATCTACAAACGGATTTTAGATTTCATACGAATTAAGGTAAGAATCGACACTTTTAAGTTTGTTGTTTCGGTTTTGAAGAACTAGAATTTCGAATCTGTCATTTTATGTAAATTGGAGCTTGTTTTACTTGAAAAATTGCAAGAATATGATAGTATATGCATAATAAATCGAATTTAGGTATCATACATGATATATCAGTGATTTTAGGCCTTAGAATGATGGATTTAAGTTATAAGGATGAACAGACTCGAATATACCAAGAACAGAGTCGAAATGCAAGAACAAACTCGAGTTTGGTACTAGATTCGAGTGTGTGTCATTAGATTCAAATGGGATTTCGAATCTACCCTAGATTCGAAGGGTAGGGTTCGAATCTATCACTTAGATTCGAAGGGTGGTTCGAATCTGATGGTGGGTTCGAATCTAACCCCTTAAATTCGAGCTTAATGCCTAAAATTGAGAAATCTACTCTCTAAACTCGTGTAATTTAAATGGAACTCATAAACAACACATAAAATGATAAGGGTTACTCAAAGGACAAGATGTAAACTTGAAATGGGTTCAAACTTAGTTGTAGTTCGAATTTGGACATAGGCCCGAAATGGGGAAAAATATTGCAGAACTTACGAAACTTGATTTTTATGGATTTAAACGGTTATTGATACAAGGTATTGTTGTAATTAATAAAACAGGTCCCTTGTGGTGTTGTTTAACCCACAGTGGGGTACTTGGTGGATCCGGTTGAAAGGCCGCGGAGAAATAATATTGGTTAACATTTATTTACGCACCCACTGTGAGTACCTTTGATTTTAGCATGTTTACATCTGCTTTATGTTTGCTAGGCCTGCTGAGGCATGTTGTTTCACTTTCGTTTGACACTCTACTAACTTGCGTATATATATATTGATGCACATTCACATTTGCTGCATGTCCTTTCTTTTGTTGTGCATCCTGTTGATGTTGATGGACCTGAGTGGTCGCATCTGTACTCTGATGTTACTGTGCTATATGAGCCAAGAGTTTGACACCTCTATGGCCAGGATAGACAGTATGACATCCCTGATGGTATGTTTGCCTCAGTTTGGTGGGTTTTTCTTATTGCCGAGTGTGTCAGCTCGAAGGGGCTGCGGGCTCAGAATTACGTACCTTGGGTGCGTGTGGAGTATACGGTATGTGTTACCGCGGTTACTCTGGGTGGCATTATAAAGATTTGTTGAATGCATAAAATCATATGGTATTCACTAAGCAATCGCTTACCCTTTTAGTTGTTGAATTTTACAGGAAAAGGGAAGTCTACTGCTGGACCTTCTCGTTAGGCCATTTAAGAAGATTTGGAAGATATCTGCTATTTAATCGGTACTTATGTTGTGGATCAAATGTTATAATATGTTTGGGATGATTGTAATAATTGTATTTGGATATGTAGACTTAGTTATGGTACCTTGTAGCACCGTAGGGTGTTTGACACTTTTGCACTACTTTTATTTTATGTTTTTAATGCTTCCGCACTAAAATTCTAGGTTATCAGATCATTATGTATTTGTATGATGATGTTTAAAATCCTGGGTGTTTTGTAATTGGTGGTTGTTGTGGCAAGGGTGTCACACGAGATGGTATCAGAGCAGTAGTTTGAGATTCAAGTGTCTGAGAGGTCTTGATCTCAAACATTAAGTGATGATATGTAGTGAATTTAGGAAATGATCTGAACTAAGATAGGCTACGATCTAGTATTCATAAGAGATTGACTATCATACGGGACAATTAGGTGGTGTCTTTAAATAAATGACATGTTACTAAACAAGTTTTATATTTTGTATTTCAGAACATGTCTGGAGGAGGAATGACACCAGAAGAGACGAGAGAAATGATGCTAGCCATGATGGCTGAGCAAAATCGGATGATACAAGACCAGTTTCGGGCTCGAGATGAGGCCGAAGCTAAACGAAGAGAAGATAAGAAGAAGAATAAGGAAAGAGAGAGAAACAATGACGAACAAGATGACAATATTGGTTCATCTAATAAACCCAGAAGTTGTCGGTTTAAGGATTTTAAGGGAAATGGAGCAGTCGAGTTTAATGGACTGGGTGATGCTGTTGCTGCTCTGGAATGGATAACAGCCACAGAACGGACATTCCGAATCAGCGATTGTGCTGAGAAGGACATGGTCCGTTTCGCTACTGCCATGTTCACCAAAGACGCAATAATGTGGTGGAACTCGATGGTGAATGCATTGACAATGGAGAAGGTTGCTGTAATGACATGGGCTGAGTTTACCGAAATCTTCACTCAGCAATACTGCCCGGCCGATGAACGCCGAAGACTAGAAGCTAAGTTCATGACACTAATCCAAGGGACTAAGTCTGTGTCTCAATATGCGGTAGAGTTCACGAGACTAAGTTTATTTGCACCTCATCAGGTTGATACAGAAGAAAGAAAAGTGACCCGATTCGAGGTAGGTCTTGATTTGGAAATCCGAAGAGTGATGAGCAACGTACGTTACCCCACGTTTGCCAGTCTGCTGGAAGCTGCCAGAAATGTAGAGCAGATCATGATTATGTCAGGATATGTAATGGGGTCTGCTGCTGCTGCTTCAATTAACTCAACTCAACCTTCACCGCCGAAACGACAACGTGAAGGAGACTACTCCGGTTCTGTACGATCATCGTAGTACTCGCCGCAACAGTCATTCCGTCGACAGTCTAGTTCTTCGGGTCGTGCTCGAGCGTACTCTATCAACACTGAGCCACAGTACTGCAATAAATGTCATTTGGAACATTTCGGCAAGTGTACCAAGGGACGTGCATGTTTTTGCTGTGGAGAATTGGGTCACTACCAAAATGAATGCCCAAGGAAGGGAGATGCTTGCCATAAGTGTGGTGTATGGGGACATGTCCAAATTCATACCATAATTAAGTTTGAACCCATTTCATGTTCATACATTGTCCTTTATATAACTCATGATATAAACCATCAGTTGGTGTGTTTTTATTTCCAAATAACCTTTCATTATATACCTTAATTTACTACCAAAAATATCCCAAAAGTGTAATCATTAGTCCATAGATTCGACCCCTTTAAAACCCATTCGAATCTGCCCGAAATTGAATAGTACTCGCCGAGTTCAGTATAGGAACTCGCCGAGTTCCTGTTAGATTCGAACCATTTCGACTTTAGGGGCTAAACTCGAACCCCATTCGAATCTAGGGGCTAAATTCGAACCAATAATGATAGATTCGAACCCTTGCTCGAATCTGATGGTTAAACTCGAGTATATACTCGAATCTAGCACAAATTTCGAGTTTGTTCATGCATTTCGATTCTGTTCTTGACATATTCGAGTTTGTTCATCATTTCAGCTTAAATCTTTCATTTCTAAGTCAAAAATCATGCATATATCAAGTATCAGGCCTAGATTCGATTCTATTATGCATATACTATCATATTCTTGCAATATTTCAAGCAAAACAAGCTCAAATTCACACAAAACAACAGATTCGAAATTCTATTTTCTTCAAAACCAAAACTATAAACTTAAATGGATCGATTCTTACCTTAATTCGTATGAAATCAGAAATCCGATTGTAGATTGTTGTTGTACTCCTCGATACCTTTCCGTTGACGTATAATTCTCAAAAATCTGACGGTCGGTTTGTGAAATATCTTAGAGAGATGTAGAGAGAAAATTCTAGAGAGATAAAGTAGTGAGATAGTGTAAAATAGAAAAATGAAGCCAATTGCCCTTTATATACAACTTTCGTCATTTTTGCACATTTCACCACTCGAACTAACCGGTTCCATAAAATACTGATTTAAATCTTAGAATTATCATAAATAACTTTTTAATTCCTTAATATTCCATAACAATGATTCTGAGTTCAATTTTCTTAAAAATAGCAACAAACTTCTAAATAACCCAAATACATAATAATTGCTTAATTTTAACTTAAACATATATTTTCCACTTAATTAACCAAAATACAGTAAAACAAATCCGAGGATGTTACAATAATGTGGTGGAACTCGATGGTGAATGCATTGACAATGGAGAAGGTTGCTGTAATGACATAGGCTGAGTTTACCGAAATCTTCACTCAGCAATACTGCCCGGCCGATGAACGCCGAAGACTAGAAGCTAAGTTCATGACACTAATCCAAGGGACTAAGTCTGTGTCTCAATATGCGGTAGAGTTCACGAGACTAAGTTTATTTGCACCTCATCAGGTTGATACAGAAGAAAGAAAAGTGACCCGATTCGAGGTAGGTCTTGATTTGGAAATTCGAAGAGTGATGAGCAACGTACGTTACCCAACGTTTGCCAGTCTGCTGGAAGCTGCCAGAAATGTAGAACAGATCCTGATTATGTCAGGATATGTAATGGGGTCTGCTGCTGCTGCTTCAATTAACTCAACTCAACCTTCACCGCCGAAACGACAACGTGAAGGAGACTACTCCGGTTCTGTACGATCATCGCAGTACTCGCCGCAACCGTCATTCCGTCGACAGTATAGTTCTTCTGGTCGTGCTCGAGCGTACTCTATCAACACTGAGCCACAGTACTGCAATAAATGCCATTTGGAACATTTCGGCAAGTGTACCAAGGGGCGTGCATGTTTTTGTTGAGGAGAATTGGGTCACTACCAAAATGAATGCCCAAGGAAGGGAGATGCTTGCCATAAGTGTGGTGTATGGGGACACTACAGTAGGAATTGCAGAAGGAACGATCCAGCTGCTGCTGCTCCATCTACAACACGATCATCGGGACATTCAAGTGGTGGTTCAGTCAACCGCCGGAACCAGTCACAAAGGGGACAAGTTAGTGCATTTCAAATTACCGCGGAAGAAGCTAGGGAAAACCCGGAGATGGATGCAGGTACGTTTATAAGTTAAATTTTTGCTTGCATTAGTGATGTTTAATTCTGATGTCAATAGGTCTTTTGTGTCTACTGTTTTGTACAACGACTAGTCATGACACTGTTTAAGTTACTTGCTATAATTGACATAGAAACTACTAGTAACACTCTAGCCGAATTAGATTACGTATATCGTAACTGCACCTTAGAAATTGAAGATGTAGTCCTCAATTTGGATCATACTCCGATAGCATTTAGTGAATGTAACGTGATAGATGTAGAAGATGTCAACATTATAAATAAGAATGACAAATGTCAAAGAAGGACTGATGTTTGTTAAAATTATGGAAAAATGGGTCATTTTAGAAGAGTACTTTAAGATTTTATACATAACCTCATTAAAGTTTTATGATTCTGAAGATAACATGAACATGAGTATTAGGAAAAGTTGTTACTATTATAAGTAAGATGATGATTGTGAATAAGAATACTCTAATGTATGAATAGGCATTAGATGAATAAGCTAAAATGGATTTTGAAATTTTGAATTGGAAAGGATGTTTTAAATATCGTGAGAATATTTTGTAATTGTAGTCAAGGAACTTGTTTCAATATTTATATATATACGAACGTTATATGAGGAAACTAGTCTAGAAATTTTGGGGAAAGTATACGAGGGTATAATAATACAAGACTGGTGTTCATATGATATGAGATTTGGAATATACAATGTGAAATATAAGTAAAATATGTATGTGAGTTGTAATCAATTAGAAAGGAAATATGATGATACATGAGGATAGTATATTTATTGATATGGTAATTGATCAATAAGAAGGTTAAAGAGACTTTGGATAATATTGAAAATTTGTTGATACAGTAAAGAAAGGTCTAATACTACGATTCTGAATCTAAGGGAGATTCGGAGGTGGTCATGAGTTTTGTTTAAATTTTTGGTGTCGATTAATTAAATTGTAACTACTGCATTGGTTCAATCAATGTTAGTGCTTTAGTCTAAGTTGTTGGTTGTGATAAGTGTTGAAATTGCTTAATAACGCATTAGTTAAAGTAAATCATGTGTATCATGATTATACTTTAGGAGTCAAAGAAGTAAGTTTATATTCTGGGGTTTTCCCAATAACTTACTGTTCATATTGTCATGCATATAACGAAATATAAGTGAGATGCGGCACAAACATGAATACGAGTAAAACTTGTCGGCAACCGATAGAAAATCAGAATGAATAGACTATTTTCATATTGGTATATATGACAATATAATGTATTTTGGATTTAGGTAAAAGCTGAAAAGATCAATGGATTAGATAGGAATTTCATATAACACTAGTTATCATGATAAAGTAAAGAAGGCGATGTTTAAAGTTTCGCACGCAAAGAAAAGTAGAAGTCCTACATGTTGGAAAGAAATCGCAGGAAACTCTGATGGTTATGTCCGTAATATCACAAAAATATGTTACTATGGTGATAGTTATAAACCGATGAGTTATAACACAAATAATTGAGTGTAGTTGAAAGTATCACCGATAAGGATTGAAACCGGATCTGTAAAAAGGGTACAAGTTGACACCGGGATGTGTTGGCACAACTAGAATAATAGAAAAGTTAGGAATCAGTCGAGTCATTTGGAATTTTTCCTAAGGAAGTATTGAATTAACACATGGTGTTTCATGTGGAAAGCTGTATGAAATCCTCACAACTGGTGATGAAAATTGGCTGATTATATCAAATTAGAATTCGAGAAAGGTTAGTATATGTTGAGAAACATGTATGTGTTTTGAATACTAACATCAGAAGTTAAGGATCAAAAAGATTAAACTAGGGTTAATACGTTGGAAGCATCACAAAGGAGTAAACCATGCTTGGGAGATAAAAAGCCGATATGTTGAATAAGTAAACGAATCTGTTCAAATACAAGTAACTTCGAGGACGAAGTTGAGCGTGGTGGAGCCCATGCTGTAACATCCTCAAAGTTATTTTATTGTAATTGGGCTAATTAAGTGGAAAATTTACAATTAAGTTGAATTTGAGCAATTATTATGTATTTGGGTTATTTAGAAGTTTGTTGTTATTTTAAGAAAAATTTGAACTTTGAATTATTATGGAGTATTAAGATTATAAAAATTATTAATGACAATTTTAAGATTAAATCAGTATTTTATGGAACCGGTTAGGTCGAGGGGTGAAATGTGCAAAGATGATTAAGTTGAATAAAAAGGGCAAAAAAAGGTTTCATTTGTCACCTTTACTCTCTCTCACTACTCTCTCTCTCTCTAAGTAATTTCCTCTCTACATCTCTCTAAGTTATTTCACAAACCAACCGTCGGATTATCGAGAATTATACGTCAACGGAAAGATCTCGTGGAGTACAACAGCAATCTACAAACGGATTTTATATTTCATACGAATTAAGGTAAGAATCGACACTTTTAAGTTTGTTGTTTCGGTTTTGAAGAACTAGAATTTCGAATCTGTCATTTTATGTAAATTGGAGCTTGTTTTACTTGAAAAATTGCAAGAATATGATAGTATATGCATAATAGAATCGAATTTAGGTATCATACATCATATATCAGTGATTTTAGGCCTTAGAATGATGGATTTAAGTTATAAGGATGAACAGACTCGAATATACCAAGAACAGAGTCGAAATGCAAGAACAAACTCGAGTTTGGTACTAGATTCGAGTGTGTGTCATTAGATTCAAATGGGATTTCGAATCTACCCTAGATTCGAAGGGTAGGGTTCGAATCTATCACTTAGATTCGAAGGGTGGTTCGAATCTGATGGTGGGTTCGAATCTAACCCCTTAAATTCGAGTTTAATGCCTAAAATTGAGAAATCTACTCTCTAAACTCGTGTAATTTAAATGGAACTCATAAACAACACATAAAATGATAAGGGTTACTCAAAGGACAAGATGTAAACTTGAAATGGGTTCAAACTTAGTTGTAGTTCGAATTTGGACATAGGCCCGAAATGGGGAAAAATATTGCAGAACTTACGAAACTTGATTTTTATGGATTTAAACGGTTATTGATACAAGGTATTGTTGTAATTAATAAAACAGGTCCCTTGTGGTGTTGTTTAACCCACAGTGGGGTACTTGGTGGATCCGGTTGAAAGGCCGCGGAGAAATAATATTGGTTAACATTTATTTACGCACCCATTGTGAGTACCTTTGATTTTAGCATGTTTACATCTGCTTTATGTTTGCTAGGCCTGCTGAGGCATGTTGTTTCACTTTCGTTTGACACTCTACTAACTTGCGTATATATATATTGATGCACATTCACATTTGCTGCATGTCCTTTCTTTTGTTGTGCATCCTGTTGATGTTGATGGACCTGAGTGGTCGCATCTGTACTCTGATGTTACTGTGCTATATGAGCCAAGAGTTTGACACCTCTATGGCCAGGATAGACAGTATGACATCCCTGATGGTATGTTTGCCTCAGTTTGGTGGGTTTTTCTTATTGCCGAGTGTGTCAGCTCGAAGGGGCTGCGGGCTCAGAATTGCGTACCTTGGGTGCGTGTGGAGTATACGGTATGTGTTACCGCGGTTACTCTGGGTGGCATCATAAAGATTTGTTGAATGCATAAAATCATATGGTATTCACTAAGCAATCGCTTACCCTTTTAGTTGTTGAATTTTACAGGAAAAAGGGAAGTCTACTGCTGGACCTTCTCGTTAGGCCATTTAAGAAGATTTGGAAGATATCTGCTATTTAATCGGTACTTATGTTGTGGATCAAATGTTATAATATGTTTGGGATGATTGTAATAATTGTATTTGGATAAGTAGACTTAGTTATGGTACCCTATAGCACTGTAGGGTGTTTGACACTTTTGCACTACTTTTATTATGTTTTTAATGCTTCCGCACTAAAATTCTAGGTTATCAGATCATTATGTATTTGTATGATGATGTTTAAAATCCTGGGTGTTTTGTAATTGGTGGTTGTTGTGGCAAGGGTGTCACACGAGATGGTATCAGAGCAGTAGTTTGAGATTCAAGTGTCCGAGAGGTCTTGATCTCAAACATTAAGTGATGATATGTAGTGAATTTAGGAAATGATCTGAACTAAGATAGGCTACGATATAGTATTCATAAGAGATTGACTATCATACGGGACAATTAGGTGGTGTCTTTAAATAAATGACATGTTACTAAACAAGTTTTATATTTTGTATTTCAGAACATGTCTGGAGGAGGAATGACACCAGAAGAGACGAGAGAAATGATGCTAGCCATGATGGCTGAGCAAAATCGGATGATACAAGACCAGTTTCGGGCTCGAGATGAGGCCGAAGCTAAACGAAGAGAAGATAAGAAGAAGAATAAGGAAAGAGAGAGAAACAATGACGAACAAGATGACAATATTGGTTCATCTAATAAGCCCAGAAGTTGTCAGTTTAAGGATTTTAAGGGAAATGGAGCAGTCGAGTTTAATGGACTGGGTGATGCTGTTGCTGCTCTGGAATGGATAACAGCCACAGAACGGACATTCCGAATCAGCGATTGTGCTGAGAAGGACATGGTCCGTTTCGCTACTGCCATGTTCACCAAAGACGCAATAATTGTGACACCCTTGCCACAACAACCACCAATTACAATACACCCAGGATTAATCACCAACATACAATAACATAATGATCTGATAACCTAAATTAAGTGCGGAAGCATTAAAAACATAAATAAAGTAGTGCAAAAAGTGTTAAACACCCTACGGTGCTATAAGGTACCAAGTCTAAGTCTACACACCCATACATTTATTACAATCATCCAGAATATATTACAACATTGTCCAAATCACAATTACCGATCAAATAGTGCCGAGTCTCCCAAATCTTCCAAACGACCTAACTAGAAGGTCCAGCAGTAGACTTCCCTTTTCCTGTAAAATAAAAATCAACAACTGGGGAATAAGCGGATGCTTAGTGAATACAGAGATTATGCATTTTATAAATTTTTATGAAGCCCAAGGATAACACAGATGACCAACATCGGATATCCTCTTCGTACACAAAGTACGGACCAGAGCCGCAGCCCCTTCGAGCTCAAAGCTCGGCATTTAAACATACCATCTGAGACAAACGTACGATCGGGGATGACATACTGCCTACCGGGCCTAGGAGGGATCAGCTCCAGGTCATATAGCACAGTAACATCAGAGTAATCGATGCGACCCACCGGTCCATCACTAGATGCACAACAACCGAAAGGACATGCAACAAGTAAGAATGTGCATCTAAATCTACGCAAGTTAGTAGAATTCCAAACAATCAATGAAACAACAGGTCTCAGCAGGCAAAGCTTACATAAAACAAATATAAACATGCGAAATCTACTGTACTCACAGTGGGTGCGTAATTTATCTTTTAACCGATATTATTTCTCTTCGGGCTTTCAACCGGATCCACCAAGTACCCCACTGTGGGTTAAACAACACCACAAGGGACCTGTTAAATCAATTACAACAATTCCTCATATCATTAACCGTTTAAATCCATAAAATCAAGTTTCGTAAGTTTGGCGATATTTTCCCCCATTTCGGGTACATGTCCAAATTCATACCATAATTAAGTTTGAACCCATTTCATGTTCATACATTGTCCTTTATATAACTCATGATATAAACCATCAGTTGGTGTGTTTTTATTTCCAAATAACCTTTCATTATATACCTTAATTTACTACCAAAAATATCCCAAAAGTGTAATCATTAGTCCATAGATTCGACCCCTTTAAAACCCATTCGAATCTGCCCGAAATTGAATAGTACTCGCCGAGTTCAGTATAGGAACTCGCCGAGTTCCTGTTAGATTCGAACCATTTCGACTTTAGGGGCTAAACTCGAACCCCATTCGAATCTAGGGGCTAAATTCGAACCTATAATGATAGATTCGAACCCTTGCTCGAATCTGATGGTTAAACTCGAGTATATACTCGAATCTAGCACAAATTTCGAGTTTGTTCATGCATTTCGATTCTTTTCTTGACATATTCGAGTTTGTTCATCATTTCAGCTTAAATCTTTCATTTCTAAGTCAAAAATCATGCATATATCAAGTATCAGGCCTAGATTCGATTCTATTATGCATATACTATCATATTCTTGCAATATTTCAAGCAAAACAAGCTCAAATTCACACAAAACAACAGATTCGAAATTCTATTTTCTTCAAAACCAAAACTATAAACTTAAATGGATCGATTCTTACCTTAATTCGTATGAAATCAGAAATCCGATTGTAGATTGTTGTTGTACTCCTCGATACCTTTCCGTTGACGTATAATTCTCAAAAATCTGACGGTCGGTTTGTGAAATATCTTAGAGAGATGTAGAGAGAAAATTCTAGAGAGATAAAGTAGTGAGATAGTGTAAAATAGAAAAATGAAGCCAATTGCCCTTTATATACAACTTTCGTCATTTTTGCACATTTCACCACTCGAACTAACCGGTTCCATAAAATACTGATTTAAATCTTAGAATTATCATAAATAACTTTTTAATTCCTTAATATTCCATAACAATGATTCTGAGTTCAATTTTCTTAAAAATAGCAACAAACTTCTAAATAACCCAAATACATAATAATTGCTTAATTTTAACTTAAACATATATTTTCCACTTAATTAACCAAAATACAGTAAAACAAATCCGAGGATGTTACAATAATGTGGTGGAACTCGATGGTGAATGCATTGACAATGGAGAAGGTTGCTGTAATGACATAGGCTGAGTTTACCGAAATCTTCACTCAGCAATACTGCCCGGCCGATGAACGCCGAAGACTAGAAGCTAAGTTCATGACACTAATCCAAGGGACTAAGTCTGTGTCTCAATATGCGGTAGAGTTCACGAGACTAAGTTTATTTGCACCTCATCAGGTTGATACAGAAGAAAGAAAAGTGACCCGATTCGAGGTAGGTCTTGATTTGGAAATCCGAAGAGTGATGAGCAACGTACGTTACCCCACGTTTGCCAGTCTGCTGGAAGCTGCCAGAAATGTAGAGCAGATCCTGATTATGTCAGGATATGTAATGGGGTCTGCTGCTGCTGCTTCAATTAACTCAACTCAACCTTCACCGCCGAAACGACAACGTGAAGGAGACTACTCCGGTTCTGTACGATCATCGCAGTACTCGCCGCAACAGTCATTCCGTCGACAGTCTAGTTCTTCGGGTCGTGCTCGAGCGTACTCTATCAACACTGAGCCACAGTACTGCAATAAATGCCATTTGGAACATTTCGGCAAGTGTACCAAGGGACGTGCATGTTTTTGCTGTGGAGAATTGGGTCACTACCAAAATGAATGCCCAAGGAAGGGAGATGCTTGCCATAAGTGTGGTGTATGGGGACACTACAGTAGGAATTGCAGAAGGAACGATCCAGCTGCTGCTGCTCCATCTACAACACGATCATCGGGAGGTTCAAGTGGTGGTTCAGTCAACAGCCGGAACCAGTCACAAAGGGGACAGGTTAGTGCATTTCAGATTACCGCGGAAGAAGCTAGGGAAAACCCGGAGATGGATGCGGGTACGTTTATAAGTTAAATTTTTGCTTGCATTAGTAATGTTTAATTCTGATGTCAATAGGTCTTTTGTGTCTACTGTTTTGTACAACGAATAGTCATGACACTGTTTAAGTTACTTGCTATAATTGACATAGAAACTACTAGTAACACTCTAGCCGAATTAGATTACTTATATCGTAACTGCACCTTAGAAATTGAAGATGTAGTCTTTGATTTGGATCATACTCCGATAGCATTTAGTGAATGTAACATGATAGATGTAGAAGATGTCGACATTATGAATAAGAATGACAAATGTCAAAGAAGAACTGATGTTTGTTATAATTGTGGAAAAATGGGTCATTTTAGAAGAGTACTTTAAGATTCTATACGTAACCTCATTAAAGTTTTATGATTCTAAAGATAACATGAACATGAGTATTAGGAAAAGTTGTTACTATTATAAGTAAGATGATGATTGTGAATAAGAATACGTTAATGTATGAATAGGCATTAGATGAATAAGCTAAAATGAATTTTGAAATTCTGAATTGGAAAAAGATGTTTTAAATATCGCGAGAATATTTTGTAATTGGAATCAAGGAACTTGTTTCAATATTGATATATATATATATACGAACATTATATGAGGAAACTAGTCTAGAAATTTTGGGGAAAGTATACGAGGGTATAATAATACAAGACTGGTGTTCATATGATATGAGATTTGGAATATACAATGTGAAATATAAGTAAAATATGTATGTGAGTTGTAATCAATTAGAAAGGAAATATGATGATACATGAGGATAGTATATTTATTGATATGGTAATTGATCAATAAGAAGGTTAAAGAGACTTTGGATAATAATGAAAATTTGTTGATACAGTAAAGAAAGGTCTAATACTACGATTCTGAATCTAAGGGAGATTCGGAGGTGGTCATGAGTTTTGTTTAAATTTTTGGTGTCGATTAATTAAATTGTAACTACTGCATTGGTTCAATCAATGTTAGTGCTTTAGTCTAAGTTGTTGGTTGTGATAAGTGTTGAAATTGCTTAATAACGCATTAGTTAAAGTAAATCATGTGTATCATGATTATACTTTAGGAGTCGAAGAAGTAAGTTTATATTCTGGGGTTTTCCCAATAACTTACTGTTCATATTGTCATGCATATAACGAAATATAAGTGAGATGCGGCACAAACATGAATACGAGTAAAACTTGTCGGCAACCGATAGAAAATCAGAATGAATAGACTATTTTCATATTGGTATATATGACAATATAATGTATTTTGGATTTAGGTAAAAGCTGAAAAGATCAATGGATTAGATAGGAATTTCATATAACACTAGTTATCATGATAAAGTAAAGAAGGCGATGTTTAAAGTTTCGCACGCAAAGAAAAGTAGAAGTCCTACATGTTGGAAAGAAATCGCAGGAAACTCTGATGGTTATGTCCGTAATATCACAAAAAGATGTTACTATGGTGATAGTTATAAACCGATCAGTTATAACACAAATAATTGAGTGTAGTTGAAAGTATCACCGATAAGGATTGAAACTGGATCTGTAAAAAGGGTACAAGTTGACACCGGGATGTGTTGGCACAACTAGAATAATAGAAAAGTTAGGAATCAGTCGAGTCATTTGGAATTTTTCCTAAGGAAGTATTGAATTAACACATGGTGTTTCATGTGGAAAGCTGTATGAAATCTGTAACATCCTCGGATTTATTTTTGATGTATTTTGATTAATTAGGTGGAAAGTTATGTATTTAAGTTGAATTTGGGCGATTATTATGCATATTGGATATTTAGCAAATTTGTTGCTATTTTTTTTAAGAAAATTGAACTCAGAATCAATTTTGTGGAAAAATTAAGATTATAAAAGTTATTTATGACAATTCTAAGATTAAATCAGTATTTTATGGAACCGGTTAGCTCGAGTGGTGAAATGTGCAAAAATGACGAAAATAGTATATAAAGGGCAATAGGCTTCATTTTCTAGTTTACACTCTCTCTCTACTCTATCTCTCTAGAAATTTTCTCTCTACATCTCTCTAAGATAAATCACAAACCGACCGTCGGATTTTCGAGAATTATACGCCATCGGAAAGATATCGAGGAGTGCAACAACAATCTACAAACGGATTTCAGATTTCGTGTGAATTGAGGTAAGAATCGATCCTTTTTAAGTTATGGTTTCGGTTTTGAAGAACAAGAATCTCGAATCTATCATTTTATGCATATTTAAGCTTGTTTTTGATTGAAATGTTGCTGGATTATGATACTATATGCATAGTAGAATCGAATATATGCATCATACATGATATAACACTGATTTTAGGCCTTAGAAATGAAGGATTTAAGTTGAAATGATGAACAGACTCGAATATGTCAAGAACAGAGTCGAAATGTAAGAACAGACTCGAGTTTGGTGCTAGATTCGAAGGTGTACCATCAGATTCTAAGGGGGGTTCGAATCTGATGATAGATTCGAAGGGTATGGCTTCGAATCTGACATTAGATTCGAAGATGGGTTCGAATCTGATGTTAGGATTCGAATCTGATGCTTGATTTCAAATCTAACCCATTAAATTCGAGTTTAATGCCTAAAATTGAGAATACTACTCCCTAGACTTGTGTATTTCGAATGAAACTCATAAACAACACATAAAATGTCATGAGCTATATAAAGGTCAATATATGAGCTTGAAATGGGTTCAAACTTAGTTATGGTATAAATTTGGTCATGTACCCGAAACGGGGAAAATATCGTCAAATTTACGAAACTTGATTATTATGGAATTAAATGGATAATGATACGAGGAATTGTTGTAATTGATAATAACAGGTCCCTTGTGGTGTTGTTTAACCCACAGTGGGGTACTTGGTGGATCCGGTTGAAAGCCCGAAGAGAAATAATAATTGGATAAGAGTTTAAATTACGCACCCACTGTGAGTACATATGATTTCGCATGTTTATATCTGCTTATTGATTGCTTTTGCTTACTGAGACATGTTGCTTCAATATTCGTTTGGAACTCTACTAACTTGCGTAAATTTTGGATGCACATTCCTATTTGATGCATGTCCGTTCGTTTGTTGTGCATCTATGATGGACCTGCGGGTCGCATCTGTTACTCCGATGTTACTGCTCTATAAGACGCTGGAGCTGATCCCTCCAGGTCCGTAGGCAGTATGTCATCCCCGGTGTTATGTTGGTCTCAGTAGTGTATTAAAAGACGAGTTGCGGGCTCGTAGAGCGACGGCTCTTGTGTGGTCGTACTTTGTGTACGTGGAGAGTGCACGACGTGCGTCGTCGGTGCTACTCTTGTAGGCATCATAAGGATTTATAAAATGCGTAATCTGTGTATTCACTAAGCATTCGCTTACCCCTCAGTTGACTTTATTTTACAGGAAAGGGAAAGTCTGCGGCCGGACCTTCTAGTTAGGTCATTTGGAAGATTTGGGAGACTCATCACTATTTCATCGGTAATTTATGATATGAAACAATGCTGTAATATTCGGGATGATTGTAATAATTGTATGGGTGTGTAGACTTAGACCTGGTAACTTATAGCACTGTAGGGTGTTTAACACTGTTGCACTATTTCATTTATGTATATTAATGCTTCCGCACTTAATTTAGGTTTTCAGATCATTATGTATTGTATGTTGATGATTAATCCTGGGTGATTTGTGATTGGTGGTTGTTGTGGCAAGGGTGCCACAAAATCCTCACAACTGGTGATGAAAATTGGCTGATTATATCAAATTAGAATTCGAGAAAGGTTAGTATATGTTGAGAAACATGTATGTGTTTTGAATACTAACATCAGAAGTTAAGGATCAAAAAGATTAAACTAGGGTTAATACGTTGGAAGCATCACAAAGGAGTAAACCATGCTTGGGAGATAAAAGCCGATATGTTGAATAAGTAAACGAATCTGTTCAAATACAAGTAACTTCGAGGACGAAGTTGAGCGTGGTGGAGCCCATGCTGTAACATCCTCAAAGTTATTTTATTGTAATTGGGCTATTTAAGTGGAAAATATATATTTAAGTTAAAATTTGAGCAATTATTATGTATTTGGGTTATTTAGAAGTTTGTTGTTATTTTAAGAAAAATTTGAACTTTGAATTATTATGGAGTATTAAGATTATAAAAATTATTAATGACAATTTTAAGATTAAATCAGTATTTTATGGAACCGGTTAGGTCGAGGGGTGAAATGTGCAAAGATGATTAAGTTGAATAAAAAGGGCAAAAAGGTTTCATTTGTCACCTTTACTCTCTCTCACTACTCTCTCTCTCTAAGTAATTTCCTCTCTACATCTCTCTAAGTTATTTCACAAACCAACCGTCGGATTATCGAGAATTATACGTCAACGGAAAGATCTCGTGGAGTACAACAGCAATCTACAAACGGATTTTAGATTTCATACGAATTAAGGTAAGAATCGACACTTTTAAGTTTGTTGTTTCGGTTTTGAAGAACTAGAATTTCGAATCTGTCATTTTATGTAAATTGGAGCTTGTTTTACTTGAAAAATTGCAAGAATATGATAGTATATGCATAATAGAATCGAATTTAGGTATCATACATCATATATCAGTGATTTTAGGCCTTAGAATGATGGATTTAAGTTATAAGGATGAACAGACTCGAATATACCAAGAACAGAGTCGAAATGCAAGAACAAACTCGAGTTTGGTACTAGATTCGAGTGTGTGTCATTAGATTCAAATGGGATTTCGAATCTACCCTAGATTCGAAGGGTAGGGTTCGAATCTATCACTTAGATTCGAAGGGTGGTTCGAATCTGATGGTGGGTTCGAATCTAACCCCTTAAATTCGAGCTTAATGCCTAAAATTGAGAAATCTACTCTCTAAACTCGTGTAATTTAAATGGAACTCATAAACAACACATAAAATGATAAGGGTTACTCAAAGGACAAGATGTAAACTTGAAATGGGTTCAAACTTAGTTGTAGTTCGAATTTGGACATAGGCCCGAAATGGGGAAAAATATTGCAGAACTTACGAAACTTGATTTTTATGGATTTAAACGGTTATTGATACAAGGTATTGTTGTAATTAATAAAACAGGTCCCTTGTGGTGTTGTTTAACCCACAGTGGGGTACTTGGTGGATCCGGTTGAAAGGCCGCGGAGAAATAATATTGGTTAACATTTATTTACGCACCCATTGTGAGTACCTTTGATTTTAGCATGTTTACATCTGCTTTATGTTTGCTAGGCCTGCTGAGGCATGTTGTTTCACTTTCGTTTGACACTCTACTAACTTGCGTATATATATATTGATGCACATTCACATTTGCTGCATGTCCTTTCTTTTGTTGTGCATCCTGTTGATGTTGATGGACCTGAGTGGTCGCATCTGTACTCTGATGTTACTGTGCTATATGAGCCAAGAGTTTGACACCTCTATGGCCAGGATAGACAGTATGACATCCCTGATGGTATGTTTGCCTCAGTTTGGTGGGTTTTTCTTATTGCCGAGTGTGTCAGCTCGAAGGGGCTGCGGGCTCAGAATTGCGTACCTTGGGTGCGTGTGGAGTATACGGTATGTGTTACCGCGGTTACTCTGGGTGGCATCATAAAGATTTGTTGAATGCATAAAATCATATGGTATTCACAAAGCAATCGCTTACCCTTTTAGTTGTTGAATTTTACAGGAAAAGGGAAGTCTACTGCTGGACCTTCTCGTTAGGCCATTTAAGAAGATTTGGAAGATATCTGCTATTTAATCGGTACTTATGTTGTGGATCAAATGTTATAATATGTTTGGGATGATTGTAATAATTGTATTTGGATATGTAGACTTAGTTATGGTACCTTGTAGCACCGTAGGGTGTTTGACACTTTTGCACTACTTTTATTTTATGTTTTTAATGCTTCCGCACTAAAATTCTAGGTTATCAGATCATTATGTATTTGTATGATGATGTTTAAAATCCTGGGTGTTTTGTAATTGGTGGTTGTTGTGGCAAGGGTGTCACACGACACGTGACATATTATTTACTCATTGATTGGCACTATGTTTGTAGACCCACATATGACATAAATATTCTACAAAAAAAATATTAATTATAATAAGAAATAAACTAAGAGTATATTAAAAATAAGAGTTTATAAGAAAATTTGAAAGGTAAAAAGATTTTTGAATGATATATTTAAATATTTAATTAAGTATACATTAAAATAACATATTAAAGTATAATGATATGAATTATAAACAGTGTTAACAATTTAACATAACTTTTGTTATTTAGGTTTACGAAACTTTAAAACAAATTATGAATTACCATCATTATGGTTACAAGCAATAAAATAGAAAATAAAGTCATAATTGTATTTTTATTTCAATTAATTAAGTTGTACAAATGGAAAAACTAAATTAGGAAAATTAGGCGGGAAAATGAGATTTTGTTTAATGCCACGTGGCGAAAAACATTTTGCTTTATTAATATATATATATATATATATATATATATATATATATATATATATATATATATATATATATAGATATAGATTATGACAATAATCGATTCTTGTACATTTTTTTCATTCTTTTGCAGGTCTACAATGTCCCGCAAGTCTTGACATTGGATGTCCCTCTTGCAAATCCACTTTTATAAAATGATTTACATGAACAAATGCAAATACTATTGATTGATTTAGTTCTGGCGCTCGTAGCTTTTTTAAAAGCGGAAAAATGTGTAACTTATTGGATTTGTTAAAAAGCAAATAATGCAATTGTACGTGTTCGCAATCAAGACACTAGTGTCAGACATTTTCATTCAGTGATTATTGGTGCAAGACCGTTATGGTAATAATTGAGAGAACGTTCAACAACAGCGTAGCTATCATACATACAAACTTGATATCCATTTGGATTGCTACGCAACTCCTCCAATAATTCACGACAAATATCCACCATTCATCTTGAGGTCGACCAAGAGCAACAACTATTGCTCGAAAACCACAATTTCCATCACCAACGACATCTTCTATTCTAGTGATATACAGTTGAAAAAACGATTCAATTTCACAAAGGTCGTGATGTGTATAAGAATTTTTGTGTTGTGGTGGTTCGCCATGAATATATTGACCATACATTGAGGCTGCTGGATCCTAACATTTATAAAAAAAAAATAAGATTAATTTAATGCATAATATAGAAACAAAAAAATTAATATTTATAAATGTTACCTGAAATGGTTGCTCATGATTAAAGTGTTGACTTGCGACGGTGGTTGGTAGTATAAATGTCAAACATAAATGTACAAATGTACAAAAATAAATTAGGGATTAATGTTTATGTATAAATGTAAAGACATGAAAATAATTAAACATATATAAATATAAGGGTAAATTACAACTTTCGTCCCTGTGGTTTATTTGAAATTATGAATTGAATCCTTTAACTTTAAATAAATAGACTAATCTAAAAAATAACGTTTTGAGTTTATATATTTTACTTTAAAAAATAAAACCTTTTTTAAATCAAAAAAATAAATGTAAACATTGTCAAAAAGTATTAAAAACTTTTTGACATTTTTAAAATTTTTACATAAACAAGTTTTTAACACCCTCAATAATCGTTTAAAAACATTTTTATAGTTTAGACATTTTATAAACTTGAAACACTTTGAAAAACTTTAATTGTCTTGAAAAGTTTAAAAATTTTATAAAATTTTAAAAAAAGTTATTTATAAATGTTTTTTTAAAAGTTATAGAAAACTGTCAAAAAACTTCCAAAACATAAAAAATGTTCATCAAAATGTTTAATTTATGTTTTATTATTCATGAAAACGTTTAATTTTTTCAACAAAAAATAAAAAGGAAACCTAAAGTTAAAAGACTATTTTACTTTTAGTTTTTAATTATCAAAATGATGAAATAACAATTTATATGTTTTTTATAGATATTTTAATCATTTTTAAAAATCAATGAATGTAAAAAGGGTAAAAAATGAATACTTAATAAAAATAATTTATTTTATGATTTTTAAAAGATATACATATTATTTTAAAAAATCTAAACTCAAAACATTAATTTTTGTTTTTATTTAATTATAATAATTATTCGTATGTCTTTAAAAATAATTTATTATTATTTATTTTCATGTGTTCTACACTAAATTAATTTTACTGGGTTTTAAAATTATTTAGAACTATTTTATTATTTTAAAATAATAATAATAATTATATCATTAATAATGGTTATTAAACTAGTAAGGGTAAAATGGTCATTTGAAATGACCAAAAGACCATATCTGTAATAGAACTTCAACCACAGAGACTGTCAGTGTAATTTTTAAAAGTTAAAGGACTCAATCCATATTTTTAATAAACTGTCAAGATCAAAATTACTACCTAAGATTAACTGGTTTGAATAAATCAGAGTATAAACCAATAACCTTGTATTGAATCAAAGTCCAATTAAGAAGTTTGCGGAATAACAGTTTTAAGAAAAGCTTTCAAAACAAATAACACATAAATATAATCAATCAATCACTTGTATTGCCAAACTCAATGATTACAATCACCTATAATCTGTTTGATTAGACGAAGAACACAGATTGTTCTTAGGGTTTTACAACCTTAGAGGCTCATGAAAACTTAATCAGAAAAGCAATTACAATTGAAATAAAGTCGTACGTGCAGAACCTGACAATAGAAAACCTATTCTATGTATATATAATGCCTTCTGATTTGTTTCCTTGATAAACTCTGATTTCTCTGATAGTAGGTATGCTTGAATCTTCGAATATATCTTTTCCTGAATTTTAGCACTTTCTGTTTATTGAGCTGTTGAGCAGCTTGAAGTCTATCTGTTGAGCAGCTTGAGTTTGAACACTGGCAGCTTGAACTTTTGAACTAGCAGCTCGAACTTGTTCAACTAACAGCTTGAACTTTGCAATTACACAGAAAATCTACTAACAGTTTAAGAAATATAACTAACAGCTTGACATACTTAGAATATTTTCCAACAATCTCACCCTAACTTAAATTCTTTATACAAGACTTTAAGTTTCTATACAAATAGGGGTGTAAACGAGCCGAGCCGAGCCCGAGCCCGTTTAAGCTCGAGCTCGGCTCGTTTAAAAGTACCAGGCTCGAGCTCGAGCTCGGCTCGTTTCGAGCTTTGTATGTAAAGCTCGAGCTCGGCTCGTGAATAATTTTCCAAGCTCGACTCGTTTATTATATTTTTTAATTAATTTTTAAATAATCTTTTTATATAATATATAAAACTTGTTATTTTAATATATTTATATTTATTTAATCTATATATTATATATTTATTAATTTAAAAATATATTTATATGTAGGCTCGTTTAAGCTCGTTTAGGCTCGCGAGCTCGATATGTGAAGCTCGGGCTCGAGCTCGTTTATTATACGAGCTCGAATTTAGGCTCGAGCTCGGCTCGGGCTCGTTTAATTCGAGCTTTTAACGAGTCGAGCTCGAGTAGCTCACGAGTAGCTCGGCTAATTTACACCCCTATATACAAATAAGGAAATAAAACAAAGTAAAACTGTTATCTACAAACTAAGGTATCCAAAAACTTACAATTGTTAAAGTTTCTGCTTAATTGCCTTCAAAAATTCTCTTTTCATCTCTTCTTTATCACAGTACCAACCATGCCCTTGGAAGATCAAAGAATTCAAAATTGAAGAACATGCTGGATCCATTTGCAAATCTGAGTCTATATGTCTTTGATTTCACATACAGATTAACATTTGCAATCTTCATCTCCTTGGCATCTTCTATATCTTTTCTGATGGACTCTGGATCAAAAATGTTTTTCAAATCTTTTATTGCCTGCTTGACCTGGGGTAGGGAATACCTGGATTGACTCACAGTTCCAATATGGTGCATTCTAGTCAGCTCATCCCTGGTCATCCCTTGAACTAGGTGCACTATGCTCTTGTATTCTTCTTCATGACCAGCTTCTCTTCTGACTACAAAATGTTATCTTAAATCAATGTCATCCATTGACTTAGCATACCAGTATGTAATAGGAGGTTTGAGAAGTCATGTTGATCGAGGGTCTTTTCAATCTCCATCACCTTCTGAAGTTGATGCTCAAATAACACCTTTTTCACCTGATCAAGCTTTGCTTGTGAAATTGCTTCTGATTGAGGATTACTAGCAGCAGCTTGAACAGAAGGAGCAGGATCACTAACACCAGCTTGATTATCACTTATACCAGCTTGAACTGGTTCTTGTTGGCTTTGGACTTGATGGGAGACTTTGACTATCTTTCGTTTTTCCATCTGCTTGTCATGAAGTTCCTGCAGCCTTTCTGTGCTCCATGGCTGAGCTATCTTCTTTGAAATCCCAACTGAATAAGCAAAATTTATCAAAAACCTTCTGTGCTCTGCCTTTGAATGCCCTGTTGGCATTTTCCTTTTATTCTCATTCTGTTTGACCACAAACCCTCTTAAGTAATCACCTAAGGTTTCATCATCTTGCATTGGGGCATGGGTTTGCTGGTCCAAAAGATTATCCTGTTCTTCTGCTAATTGCCTGGCAAATTCAGCATCATGAGCAACTTGGGCCTCTCTAGATGAAAATTTATGCTTTGGAGATTCTATGAGTATGCCATTGCCCTTATCTTTGGTTGCAGAAGTTGTAGCTTGGACTGTACTGACAGGATCTTGACTACTTTCTCGGATAACAACTCCAGTTGTTCTTATAGGAGCAGCTTGAGTTTCTAGGCTAACAGCTTGAGTAGCTGTTGGGACTGTTAGCCTAGAATCTGGGACTGATTGAGCAGGAGCTGAAGCTGTTTGGACCGAACTAGGGACCTCCTGATTCTCCCCCTTTTTGGATGCATTGGTTTGGTCAGGAGGACCTACAACCTTTGCCATTAGGGTTCGAATCATCTTCTCAAGTTGAATGATTTTATTTCCACAGAGGGTGAACCCTTTATGAAAGTAATCCATTCTCTGATTCTGAGCTGCTACTGTTTGTTGAAGTGTTATGATTTGTGCCCCCTGTGCAGCAATAATGGACTGATAATATTCCAATACTGCCACAACAGGTTTCAGCTGAGGATCCGTTAATATCATAAGTTGCAGACTAGCCTCAAGATCAGCAAAAGAGTTTGGTGCTTGTGATCTATCACTGGCAGGAATTCCAGAAGTAGAAACATCTGGGCCCCTCTGTTCTTGGTACTAGGGACTTCCAGAAGGTGCTTGCACACCCTCTGTTGCCATGGGTGTGGTCTTAATGATGTTGACACTGTCTTGTGCCTCTTGTGCAGAGACATCAGTAGTGTCAGCCACAGAACCCATATGGACATCCTCTGTTGGGATGGCCACCTCCAAATTGAGGATGTGAGTGTCCTCAGTGGGTGCCCTTTGGATATTCTGTGCAGAAGTGTCCTCCTGCACAGTGATATTTGGCTCTTGTATTTGGGCAGAGGAGGAAGGAGCTCCTGAAACCCTTTTTCTTTTGTATAATAGAATTGGGGATATGGGTTTGATTGAAGGATCAGATGGAGTATTTGTATCATGAGGAGTGAGTTGGGGTCCTGGGGGTGAAGCAGTGATGGAAGGCTGAGCCTGCTCAGGACCCTCTCCTCTGTTTAGTGGATTGGTGCCCAACATTGCAGAGGGCAATGAGACATCTACACTCAAAAAATTGGCACTTGATTTTAAAAGACGTTTTGTTGTTGGTAAAGAGTGCCTATGGGAAACATGAATCCTTTTATGTACATTGAAATTACTGCAAGTTCTTGCAATAATTTCAGCCAAAAACCTAGGATACATCAAAAATTTCCCATGCTTTAGGGCATGATGCCTTAACATACCCTGAAAAATCATATTAGAAAAATTGAATTGTTGGCCTGTAGATAAGCACACTAAGGCAGTGGCTATATTAGAAGAAAATTCTGACCAACCAGTTCTTTTAGGGCTTATGCATTGTTGGATAATATGTACAAGATATTTCCACTTAGGGGCAAAATGAGTTTTAAAGAAAGTATAAGAATCAGCAGGGCCCCTATACCCTATAGCAAAAAGGCCTTCATGTAAGGCAGTAAGAGATAGATCTGTTATACCTGTGGCATCTTGAAGATGCAAGTGTTGACGGATGAGATCCTCAGTGATGGTGACAGTGGTTTCATCGATCTTGGATGTCAAAGAAGTGACTCCATTAATGGTGGTGACAGAGACATGTTTCCAAAACTGCTCTATATGAGATATGTAGATTGTGTGGTTTATGGTGAGAGCATGATGAATGTGGGAACTTCGAAGGAAGTCCATCATGTCGTGGAATGGTTGAAGGTTAGTGTGTTTGAGAGAATATGGAAGACAGTTGTGTTCTTTGACAAACTCCATTGACGATCAGACGGTGATTCAGGGTTTTAGAGAAGTGTGTGTGAATCGCTCAGAGAGAAAAGGAAGGTCGTGGAAGATATTTTGCAACTGGTAGTTACAATTGAACGAAACTGGGACCTTTAAAGGTTTGGGGTTCCGAAAATATCTAATCCTGTGCACACACTTATAGGAAGTTACCAAATTACCCTGCACACTTTGACAGATCAAGTGAAACAACTAACAGTCCGAGTAAAATGAACTAGCAGCTTGAGAAAAGACTCAAGCTGTTAGTTGAAAAGTAAGCATATTCTAATGAAACAGTGTCTCCCCCTTAATCAAGCATATGAAATAGATATATTCTTCATAAAATAAGAGAGAATGATGAACAACAAGTTAATCCATATTAACCATGCCAATATTTGATACTAGGAAGGTGAATCTTCCTACATCAAATGGTTTTGTAAATAGATCAGCTAACTGATCATCAGTATGAATTTTGGTAAGTTGGATTAATTTCTTCTCATTACAATCCCTTATAAAACGAAATCTGATGTCTATATGCTTGGTTTTGGGAAATTTCACTGGATTTTGTACAATGCTTATTGCACTTGAGTTGTCAATGTAAATAGGAGTGGATAGGAAATTCATACCATAGTCTCTTAGTTGATTCTGAATCCACATCACTTGGGAACAGCAGCTTGCAGCTGCTACATATTCTGCTTCAGTGGATGAGGTGGAGACAGTTGTTTGCTTTTTGCACTGCCAAGAGACCAATCTTGCTCCTAGATATTGACATCCACCAGTTGTGGACTTTCTGTCAATGTTGCATCCTCCATAATCACTGTCAGAATAGGTTGTTAGTTCAAGAGGAGAGTCTTTAGGATACCAGAGGCCCAAATGTGATTGGCCTTTGAGATATCTAAAGATTCTCTTAACAACAAATAGGTGTCAGTCCTTTGGAGTACATTGAAACCTAGCACAAACACAAACAGCAAACATTATATCAGGTCTAGAAGATGTGAGATACATAAGTGAGCCTATCAAGGATCTGTATAGGTGAATGTCCACATCTACCCCATCTTTGTCTGCATCAAGCTGCTTGTGAGTATCCATTGGAGTACTAGCAACTTTGGTATCTTTGTAACCAAACTTTTCCAGTATGTCTTTAACATACTTTGATTGACTTATAAAAAGTCCTGTAGGCTTCTGCTTGACCTGCAATAAAGAAGGTGAGTTCTCCCATTGAACTCATTTGAAACTTTTTGTGGATCAATGCCTCAAACTCTTTGCACAGACTGTCATTGGTAGACCCAAAGATGATATCATCAACATAAATTCGAACAAGCAAAATGTCAGATTTGATGGACTTTGTGAACAATGTTTTGTCCAGAGTACCTCTCTTGAATCCATTCTGTAGAAGGTATGATGACAGAATGTCATACCATGCTCTAGGTGCTTGGTGGAGTCCATAGAGGGATTTGTCTAATTTGTAGACTCTGTCTGGATACTTGTAGTCCTCAAATCCAGGAGGTTGACACACATAGACCTCTTCTTCAATTGTGCCATACAGGAAAGCAGACTTCACATCCATTTGATACACTTTAAACCCTTTAAAGCTTGCATAAGCTAGGAACAGTCTGATGGCTTCAATTCTTGCCACTGGAGCAAAGACATCATCATAATCAATTCCTTCTTCTTGAGTGTATCCCTGTGCTACCAATCTTGCTTTGTTCTTGATGACTATCCCTCTCTCATCCTTCTTGTTTCTGAACACCCATCTTGTACCAATTGCTCTCTTTCCTTTAGGAAGATCAACTAGAGTCCATACATTCTGAATCTTGAATTGCAGAAGTTCTTCCTGCATTGCCTCAATCAAAGATGGATCTTTCAAAGCCTCAGATGCCTTCTTAGGTTCTAATTGTGACATGAAACAAGCATGTTCAAAGGCAGCTAGACTGAATTCAGGAACTGCTGATTCCGCATCAGTAGACTCTTTGTGAACCATTGTCCTTGTCTGCACAGGAGTGCGTGGATCACCCATTATCTGATTGAGAGGATGATACTTGTGAACTCTGAGTGTTGGCTCTCTGTCTGTCTGAAAAGAAGTTCCTAGATTTGTATCATCTCCATCAGGACCACTTGATGGTTCAGCTTCAGGAACAGCTTGTCTGGGACTGTTTCCCTTTGTGATGGAGCTGTTCCCTCAGGTTTTGGGATTGACACTTCATAGTTTGGATTTGAATCATGTTGAGCATCCAGTACCCCTGGTGGGTCACAAGATAGAAGTGGTATAACCGTATACTCATCCCATTGACCAGAATCTTCAGCAGTCTGAAACTTTGTGCCAACAGCTTGAATATTTGTGCTACCAGCATGAGAATTTGTGTTGGCAGCTTCAACCCTGTTTTCATCAGTTTCTGCAGTATACTCAACAAAGCTCATAGAATTAGTTAGTGAGTCTAAATCAAACAACCAATCAGGACCAGTGCCTTTGACATTTGCAGTGTTTTCATTAAATTCAACATTGGCACTTTCTTCAATGGTTTTAGACACACTGTTATATACCCTAAAGGCTTTTCTTTGAGTGGAGTATTCTACAAAGAAACCTTCTTCAGCCTTACTTTCAAATTTTCCTAAGTGAGTCTTTGTGTGAAGAATGGTGCATGAACATCCAAACGACTTTAGAAAGGCTATTAAGGGGACTCTATGATGGAATAACTCATATGGAGTTTTCCCTTGTGATTGAACAACCTGAACCCTATTTAGAACATAACAAGCTGTATTGACTGCTTCTGCCCAAAAGGTCATTGGCAGTTTGGAATCAGCTAGCATGGTTCTAGTAGCCTCAATTAAAGTTCTGTTCTTTCTTTCAGCTACACCATTTTGTTGTGGTGTTCTTGGTGCACTGTATTGCCTAGCAATGCCTTTAGACTCACTGAAATTGTTTAGGATATGGTTATTAAACTCAGTTCCATTGTCTGATCTTATCACCTTAACTTTTAAGTTGGATTGGTTTTCAATCTTAAGAATTAATGATTTAACTAGCTCAGCAGTTTCATCTTTAGTCCTAAGAAAGTATACCCATGTGAATCTGGTGAAATCATCAACAATGACTAAACAGTAAGCTCTTTTATTCAAACTCAAAACAGATGTTGGACCAAAGAGATCCATATGAATAAGTTGAAGAGCAGATGAGATTGAATTTACTTCTTTGACCTTATGAGAAGATTTCTGTTGCTTGCCTTTAAGACATGCTACACAATGATCATCACAGATGAACTCCTTTTGTGGTAAACCTCTTACCAAATTCTTTTTGACTAGAACATTCATAGATTTGAAGTTCATGTGACACATTCTTCTGTGCCAAAGATCAGACTCATTAAATGATGCTTTGGATATCAAACAACTTAAGGTACTTGATTTGGATAAAAGATCTGTGTCCAAACAGTAGACATTGTCCTTTCTTGGTGTTCTAAGTAAAACAAGATTTTCAGGTATTTTAAAATCTTTTGAAAGGACAATGCACTCAGATGCTGTGAACACAACAATATTTTGTTTATCACAGATTTGAGACACACTTAATAAATTGTACTTCAGCTGTTCAACATATAAAACATCATTGAAAAGCATATTGCCTGCTTTAACAGTACCTTTACCTGTGACCTTACCTCCCTTGTAATTTCCTCCAAATGCAACAAAACCTCCTTCAAAGCCTTTGAAATTTGACAAGCATTCAGAATTGCCTGTCATGTGCCTAGAGCATCCACTGTCCAAATGACATCTTGTTTTATGTTGTGACCTGTGGGTGCCTTGCACAAATAAAAGCTTAGTTAGTAGTGGAGTAAACCCAAACCAAGTTGGTTTTGGGTTGTCCTTGTGCATTGACATAACTAAACACTATTTGTGACTTCTTATACATAGTGAGATCCACTGGTGGAGTATGTGAAGAATATTTAGTTATGATATGAGGAATCCAGGTGTTCTTTCTAACTTTTGCTTTAACAGTCTCAGATGATCCATTACCAGTTCCAGTTTTAAGCTTAGCAGTTTGAACTGGAACCTTAGTGCTAACAGCTTCAGAGTTTGCACTGCCAGTTTCAACTTTAGGCCTGGCAGTTTCAATATCTGTATCAACAGTTTGATCTGAGTTTTTGCCTTTAACACACCATATCTGTTTAAAACTGATTTAGGTTTTGCCAAAACTTGTTTTTGGTGTGTGGACTGTTTTTTATTTATTCTTAAAAACCTGTGATCAACTGTTTTCTTTGGAACTGGTGCGGCAGATGGTTTGGCCTTTAAATGATTTGAGTTTTGAACTATGCCTGCTTCTTAACCACAATCTGTTTTGCAACAGGTGGTTTGTATAGGCAATACCTGGCCAAATGGTTTTTCCTGCCACAATGGAAACATCTTTTGATTGTTTTGATTGGAGAACCAGTTTTATTGGACCATAACTGGTTCTTGTTCCTTTGATTTCCCCTTATCTGCTGTTGTGTGGGAAACTTTGGACACCATGCCTTTGGCATGTGCAGATTGGAACAGACTTACCCCTTTTATTACCTTTTGAGGAAGATGCAGTGTTACAGTTAGAAGGTACAGAAACATGTGGAGCAGCATGGCATATACTCATCTTCTCTTTTCCTTTCTTATTGGGGGTAGGGGCTTCTATAGGGGCACTCATTGTTTTGTGTTCTTTCTCAACTTCTTTGCACTCACAGTCTTCCTTTGAAATCAGATCTTCTTTAGATTCAGGACTGTTTTCAAGGATAGGATCTACAGTGGTCATAGACTCATCTAATGGTTCATTAACAAGTCTATCAGCAACTTCACTCATGGGATGAATGTATTTGTTGTTGTATGGAGGTGGAGTGGCTCTGTATCCTATACCTTCTTTGGGATTGAGCTGAGATTTTACCCTATCTTTAAATTGAACTTCCATTAGGTGTTCCAGCTTTTGATTTGCCAATTTGAAGTTTCCTAGATCTATATTGACAGATTCTATTTTCTTGTTAGCTTCTAACACCTTCTGTTCAGCCTCAACTAATTTCTTATTTAGGGACTCTATTTTCTTATTCAGCTCCTTTTTCTCCCACTCATGATATGTTTTATCATGTCCCATTTGAATCTCATTATCCTTATAGTCATTGATCTGTTTTTCAAGATCTTCTATGGCCTGCATGTATTCATATCTCCTTTCTTCCATCTTAGCTAGAGTTTTGCACATTCTCTCATTATGATCTCTGTACTTTTTAATCATAGTTTTGCATGTTTGAGAGCAGAGTTTAGCATTTACCTCATATGGTAGTTCAGTGGAGGTGACATTTGATGTTTCTACCATGAGAGCTTGATTTTGAAACTCTTCCTCTGTCTGATCACTCCAGTCAAACACATTGTCTTCTTGAGAGACAAGTGCTTGTGATGATGAAGCTTGATTAGTTTGCTGGGGTCTTGGTGGCTGTTGACCTTGGGATCTGCATTCTCTGGCAAAGTGGCCAAGCTTGTGACATTTAAAGCATTCAACTTTGGATTTATCAAATGCTGGTTTCCCTTCTGGTCTGGCTTGAAAGTTGGATCTGCCAGTTCTTTTAAGAAACCTTTTAGCCCTCATAGTCAACATTGCATGCTGCCATTTCAAGTCCATCTCTTCTAGATCATCTGGATGGATTTGTTCTAAATCTTCAGCATTTAGAGCAAACAGTCCATCATTGGCAACAAAAGCTTCATAATGAACTTCAGTAGAGTTACCATCAGCACCTGAAAAGGAATCACAACAGTTAGATTTTTCAGATGACAGCAGAGCAGTGTTATGATTATAAGAAAAAGATTTCTTTTTAGTTTCAATCTCAGTTTCAAACACTCTCATATTGTTGTAAAGGTCATCCAACTCTATTTCATCAAGAGTGTCTTTAGTTCTCCATTGGGCAGCATAGACTGTCCACTCTTCACCAAGAGATCTAAGAAATTTTCTGTTTACTTCATCTTGATCCAAGATGACTCTGGCACTCTCCAACTCACCTATCAGTTTGTTAAATCTGTCAAAGATTTGAGTAAGGTTTTCATTCTTGCCACCAGAAAAGTTCTCATATTGCTGTTTCAAAATATCCTTTTGATTTCTCTTGGTGCTAGCATTGCCAGCAAATCTTTTCTCTAAAGCAATCCAAAGAGAATGAGCAGTGTAAAACTTTTAAACTGGTGTTGATAGGTATTAGGAATGGCTATCTGTAAAAGTGTAAGAGCTTTCACTTCATTCATTCTTGTCTTTGTTTCAAGTTCAGTTTTTGGAGGAGTTTTTATGGGTTTGCCCTCAGCATCAAGTTCAGGATCAACTACAGGAGGAAATTCAACAGCTTCCCATATGGCATAATCAATAAATTGAATGTGTTGTTGATTCCTGAGTTTCCACATCTCAAACTCACTGGGTTTGAGCATAGGCACTTTGAGTCCTTGCCCAGATCCACTACTGCTATTATCAAATTCCATTGCAGAAAATTAAAAATTTTAAAAGAAAGCTTCTGACTTTGAAAACAAAGAAAAACCTGTGGCTCTGATACCACTTGTCAAGATCAAAATTACTACCTAAGATTAACTGGTTTGAATAAATCAGAGTATAAACCAATAACCTTGTATTGAATCAAAGTCCAATTAAGAAGTTTGCGGAATAACACTTAACTGTTTTAAGAAAAGCTTTCAAAACAAATAAACATAAATATAATCAATCAATCACTTGTATTGCCAAACTCAATGATTACAATCACCTCTAATCTGTTTGATTAAACGAAGAACACAGATTGTTCTTAGGGTTTTACAACCTTAGAGGCTTATGAAAACTTAATCAGAAAAGCAATTACAATTGAAATAAACTTGTACGTGCAGAACCTTACAATAGAAAACCTATTCTATGTATATATAATATCTTCTGATTTGTTTCCTTGATAAACTCTGATTTCTCTGATAGTAGATATGCTTGAATCTTCGAATATATCTTTTCCTGAATTTCAGCACTTTCTGTTTATTGAGCTGTTGAGCAGCTTGAAGTCTATCTGTTGAGCAACTTGAGTTTGAACACTGGCAGCTTGAACTTTTGAACTAGCAGCTCGAACTTGTTCAACTAACAGCTTGAACTTTGCAATTACACAGAAAATCTACTAACAGTTTAAGAAATCTAACTAACAGCTTGACATACTTAGAATATTTCCCAACATAAACCACATAGACGAAATTCATAATTTACCTTAAATATAATTTAAACATATATAAACATGAAAATAACTAGAAAGTAACCTGATCAGTGTAGAAAGTTGATATTTTAATCGAATATTCATCATCTCTAGTAGATAAAGTTGATTTCATGAAAATTAGACATCTCTGTACAAAAAAAACATATAAAATAATTAGAATATTACACAACTATAAAAATAATTAGAATGCAACACTACATAAAAATTAAAAAAAAAAACCTGATTTGATATTAAAATACATAAATTATAATGTAATTATTTACACCCCATATTTTATCTAATTCTACCCCATATAATTATAATGTAATTATTATATACTTTTTACCCCATGATGATTAGGTTTACTTTCTACCACATAACTTTTTACCCCATGATTTCAAATAATATAGTAATAATGATGGGGTAAAATAGACATTGGGGGTGAGAATAAAAGCACCCGTTTTTCTATTTTAAAGAAAAATAAAAGAAAGGGAAAGAAGATGATAGAAAGAAATTCAAAGGCAAGAAAGAGAAAACAAAAAATAAGTTTTTGAAAAAACACAAATTCATGGTTTTTTTTTCCACTTTCTTCTCATTTTTAAAGAGTCATGATTTTTTCTTTCTAATTTTTTTTTCTTTTTCTCCTTTAAAATGTTTAAAAAAACAACAAACTTTTGTTTCTTTTATAATTTCTATTTCTTTCTTCAATGTAGGAGAGCTCAACGTAAAAAGTTATGTCGGAGAACACAAATAGACAGAACAACCTTTTCGTTTCTTTCTGTTTTCTCTTCGTTTCTTGACTTTCTTTTGTTACTTGACTTTCTTTTGTTAAGCGTGCTCTTGTGATAATTGTGTCAAGATTATTGAATTTAGGCAAGCAAAGCAACACTAGCACAGTTTTATGAGACGGCGAGGGTAGAGTTTGGATCAGATGGTTAAGATAACTATTGTGACTCCTGGCTTTATAGAGTCTGAAACCCTGAAACCCTCTTTCCTTATCTTCCAACGGTCGGTGATCACCATGAATCTCAATAACAAGATTTCCTCTTCTCCATCTTCAATCCTTCCTTTTCACCCCCATCAATCTTGTCTATTGTAAAACCAATCTCACCTTACCCACCTCCCGTCGCCGTTTCACCTTTCACCGCCATTATGCCCCCACTTCAAGGTTTGAATTATGCAATTTCATGTCTATATAACTTTTGTTTCTTGTTTCTTGATTTTGTAAATGTTTGTTTAGTGTATGATAGGTTGTTTGAAATTCAATGCAAGAGAAACAAGTTAAGTTATTGGAAGCAGTGGAAGCGCAACTGCTATTGGCTACCTGCATTACTCGTACATTGCCTTTAGCGTTGGCGCTGGAATTGGGGTTACAAAACATTAAAGATGCAGTCGAGGATTTGAAGTCCAATTCGTCTTGCGCTAAAGCTGGAATGTACAGATTTCAGGTTTTCAGAATTATTAAATGTTTTTTTTGGAGTTTTTAACAGTCTATGCCTGTTATAGAAATCTTTTACTTTCTTTGGATAACGTATGATGGAAATCGTTCGGTTTCCATCAAGTTAATCAAGAAAAGAACCACATCCTCTGTATTTATAAGAATACAAATTCAATGGAGGATTTCCTTCTAGAGGTTCTAAAATAGGAACAACATCCCCGTCATAGTACAAACAAAGATTAATACCAACCCCAATATGGTTCGTGTAACAGGTGCAATCAGTTATATTCTCTATTTGTTTAATGTCATATGTAGATGCATGTGGACTTGTTAAGGAGAGATTTATTAGTGTTTTTCATGTGTTGGAGACATCTGCCTTAACTCTCAAGTCTGCTGTTGATTCCTTACTTACTAAACATGGATTAAGTTTAAAACAGGTACATTTACAATGATTACTTTATCTTATATATATATATATATATATATATATATATATATATATATATATATATATATATATATATATATATATATATATATATATATATATATATGTATATAAAATTGAATCTTTATTTGTTTTACCTCTTAAACCTTTAATCTACTCTTTTAAACATGTAAGAGGTCAAGGTTATGATGGAGCAAGCAATATGTGTGGTGAGTTTAATGGTTTGAAAGCTTTGATCATGAAAGAGAATAACTCGGCTTATTATGTACATTTTATTGCTCATCAACTTCAGTTGGTTGTGGTAGCGGTTGCAAAGAACCACAATGGGGTTGGGGATTTCTTTGACAAGTTATCATTGGTGATGAATATTGTTTGTGCTTCTTGAAAACGAAAAGATATGATTCGAGAAGGCTATAGAGATAGAGTGCAAGAAGCAATTGGTAAGGGTGAAATTGAAACTGGAAGTGGATTAAACCAAGAACTCTCTCTTATTTGAGCCGGAGATACACGTTGGGGTTCTCATCATAGAACAATGCAAAGTTTGATTTCTTTGTTCCAGAAGTTGTTAAGGTGCTTACATATGTTCAAGAGGAAGGCGATAATAGTTTGAGTAGACGTCAAGCGGAAGGTATATTGCAATATTTTAGCTTATTTGATTTTGCATTTTATTTGCACTTGATGTTGCACAGCTGAGGCCTCACGAATGTATTGTCACGAGCGCTTCAAAAAAAATATCAAAATATTGTAGAGGCGGTTTCATTGATACGAGGAACCAAAATGACATTACAAAAGTTCAGAGAAAAGGGGTTTAGTCAACTTTTGGAAATTGTGTATTCTTTTTGTGAACAACATGGTCTTGAAAAGTTGGTCATGAATGAATGTTGTGTTAAATCAAGAAACCAAAGGACCAACATCACCAATAGACACTATTTCGAGGTTGATATTTTTAACACCGTTCTAGATATGCAAGTTCAAGAGTTTGGTGATCGATTTAGTGAGGTAAGCACTGAATTGCTTGATTGTATGACAGCTTTAAGTCCTTGTGATTCATTTTCGAAGTTTGATGCAATAAAGTTAGTGAAGTTGAGCTACTTTTATCTGTATGATTTTAGTGATATGGAAAGAAATTTACTTGAGCGTGAACTTGATATTTATTTTGAAACGATGCATCAAGATGAAAGATTTGTTAATTTGGATGACATCGCGAGCCTTTCTAGATTGGTGGTGGAAACCGGAAAACATCTTTGTTATCCTTATGCCTACCGATTAGTGAAGTTAGCCTTGGTGTTGCCCGTCGCGACCGCAACGGTTGAAAGATGTTTTTCTACTATGAATCTTGTAAAGTCGGACTTGCGAAATCGAATGGGTGATGGTTTTTTGAATGATGCTCTATTTTGTGTCATTGAAAATGATGCGCTTTCCAATATTACAAATGAAACCGTGATGAATCGATTCCAAACAATGAAAGGCCGCAGAGAACAATCGTAAAAGGTACTCTGTTTACTATTTTAATGAAATCGTACTTTTCATTTAATTTATATGTAGTGTGTGTGTGTGTGTGTGTATATATATATTTGTCATACTTTTAGTGCCACCAGCGACACTATTTTCTAGATCCGCCACTGTTGACAAGGAAATATATGGGAACGGTAATGAGCAGAAGCAAGCAGATGAGCTATTTATAAATCTATTTTTTTGATTGCTACATGCATATAAGTAGCTAAAAAAGTGATAGTTTTGCCTTGAATTAGTCAAGGCCAATAAAGATAAAGCGCTTATCTGGTATAAAAATCGTGAGGGTGTTAATCTTATCCCTAATTTTTCTAGATTTTTGTTACACAGCTACTGCCAGCAGTATTTTGTTGATATTTTGGTTATAGGCTTCATTTTTGAAAATATTGCATCATGCATTATCTTTATAAATTAATGCTGGAATTTGTCAAATATTATCCCCTATTATTTCAAAAGTGTTTGTTATGCAGAATTTTATTTAAATACCAATTTTAAACATATGTTGGAATCGGTAATGTTATCCCATTATTTTTGCATTGTCTGTTTTTCTTTCCAGTTTTTTTACCTTTTGATATTTCTAGTTTGAAACTTTATTTTTTACTGCATATACTCGTATTTAGTTTTTTATTTCATATATTATCTCCCAATTACTTACATTTAACTAATGATCATATATATCTTTTTCCAGGTTTCAATCTTTTTTTTTTCTGCTTTTTCTGTTTTGATATTATCCAGAAGGGTTTTAATCGTGCAACTTTTGATATTCCAGGTTTGAAAATTTCTCTTTTACTGCATATATTACTGCTTATTCTGTTTTAACTTATGATGACATATATCCTTTTTTAGGTTTAATCTTTTTTCTGCTTTGTTATTATCCAATATTTCAGCTGCAAATATTCCAGGTTTTATAAATTATTAATTTACTGCATATATTATCTCACAATTTGTCAAATTTAAATATGTCACAGTTTTTACTGCATATATATTTTAAAATATAAGAAACGTAAATTCCAGCTGCATATATTCCAGGTTTTATAAATTATGTTTTTAATGCATATTCATCTCACAGTTTGTTACATTTTAATATGTCATAGTTTCTTCTATTATCCACTATAACAGCCGTAAATATTCAGGTTTTTTAATTTATTTTTACTGCATATATATACTCGTTATTATTATTATTTTTCCATATATTATCTCATAGTTATATTTAATTGGGTTATATGCTGAAAATACCAACAACTTTTTGCATTTTTACCGATTATACCAACATTATTTATTTTTGATCATTAATAGCATCAACTTTTGTTTTTATTACCGATTATACCAAACAATTACCTGTTAACCCAATGAGCCGGTAACAATTTAATGACATGACATAATTAGCTGAGTTGGATGCCAAGTCAGTATAACCATGTATTGTATTTAACAGAGACTAAACAAAAATCTCGTTTATTTTGAGCGGGAGAAGACGAGAAGACAAGGACGCGAAGAACACCGACGATTAGGGTTTCGATTTCGTATGTGTGTGGAAAATCATGTTCTTTTACACATGATTGATACAAAAGAACTTGTTTTCTTTTCTTTTCTGCTCAAACCTAGGTTTTCTTTTCTTAAACCCGAATGTGCATCATGAATGAATGTTATCATGACACTCAACTTATTCTTAATCTGATTGTGCAGTATGACTTCGTCTTCATCTGGAAAAAAGTGTGTTACGATGGATGTCAACTATGAAGGAATGTTTATGAAACATCCACTACAATATGCTGGTGGAATTTTCAAAAGAATTTGTGTTGACCTTAAAGACTTTGACTTCGATGAAATGTACCAATTTCTTGAGGAGGTAACTGGAAGTGTATTTGAGTCGATATATTATTGTCTTCCTGAAAAGGATATGATTAATGGTTTGAGGGTTTGAAATATGATAATGATTTACAAGCCTTTATTAATGATGTTGTGGATAGTGATAAGATCATTAAAGTGTACTTAGAAGTATTTGGCACTGATCTAACAGAGTTCATTATAGATGGAGAAAATCAAAATAGGAAAAATAGGGATGATAAATACCCTGAATTTGATAGGGAAGATGAGGCTGAACTAGATAGGGAAGCCAATGATGAATTTCAGTTCGGGACTGAATTGGATACGGAAGACAATGATGAAGTTCAATTTGAGACTGAAATAGATAGGGAAAAGTACACGATGAAGGACCACCAACAACCCAAGAAGCTCAAACTGAGGAGGGAAGTCAATATGAGCAGACACAAGATGCAGTAGCAACACAAGAAGCTCAAACTGAGGAGGGAAATCAATCTGAGCAGACACAATCTCAACAATGTGAGGCAACACATACTGAGCAGACACAAACTCAGCAACAACCTTTTATTTCTTATGCACCACCAGCAGTCTAGAAAAGAAAAAAAAGTCAAAGGATAATTTTGAAGAAACTTGCAAAGGTCACTGTTGAAAAAGGATGTCAAGGGAGCAGTTGTGAAAGACCAGTCCATCTAGATTAGGGGATTATGGGGTATACTTTCTGTAAATTACAAGTGTCCATTAGGTGCTTATGGTTTTTTTTTTTTTTTTTTTTTTTTTTTTTTGTAACTGAAACAATGCAGTACTTGTTTGCACAATAGGGCTTCTATGTTTTTTGTAGAATGAATCTGTCCAGAAACAATACATCGATCAAGGGCTTATGGGGTATACCCCTTTTTGAATGTATGCCCAGATTACTAAATTAATATAGATCACTCTTGTTTCATTTCATTTCATCTATGTCAATTAGATATATGCCCAGTTCACAACATTTTCCATTGCAAAATCAGCGTTTCAACATCTTACATGTACAAGACATTCCATACATAAACATATGCATTGTAGGTTATATGGAACAAGAAACCAAATCCATAAACATAACAACTTATATTGAACCAAATTAATAAACATAACAAGTTATATATAAGAAAATCTATTGAAAAACCATAAACATAACAGGTACATAACATGTTGTTATAACCAAACCCATTACACAAACACAACATAGGTCAAAATGATTGCAATGGTTGTTAAAATCACTAAACACCACTTATGGAACTTCATCTGAGCCTTGTTGCACTTCATTTGATTCTCCAATTGCTTGAACTTTGCAATCAGCATTAACATGTCCTCTTCATCTTTTTCCAACTATTTTGAACTTGTTGCATCACCTCCATCTTTACTCATCCCATTGCTTACATAAAGCTGAAACATTGACTCCTTATACCATTCGTTTGGTAACTTTGGATCAATCCATTCAAAGAATCCACACTGCTCACCTTCCACCAATTTAGAACAACACCAAAATCTTCTATTAAGATTCTTCTTAGTCCATGACGTCTTCAGAATTGATGCTTTTTTACAGTAACATGGAGGACAATCAGATTCCAACCCTAATTTTTGTTGCCTTCGATTGAATGTAGAAGATGAAGACATTTGGGCGGCGGCTCTGCTTTGCTTTGCACACGATGACGATGGAAAGAAGAAGAGAAGAAGAAGAATAAATTGTGTGACCTAATATTATCTAATATTATTTATTTAAGGGGTTATGTGTGACATGTACAAACACATGGCACTTCAGTTAAATGAAACTGACTTGTCATCACTTTAATAGGTTAACAGGTAATTGTTTGGTATAATCAGTAATAAAAACAAAAGTTGATGCTATTAATAATAAAAAATAAATAATTTTGGTATAATCGGTAAAAATGCAAAAAAGTTATTGGTATTTTCAGCATATAACCCTGTTTGGTTTATGATGATATATATTCTTTTTCCAGGTTTAAAGTTGTATGAAATTTATCTTGTATATATGCGTAGAAGGAGCCATACACCTTTCAATCGGGAGACTATTAACGTGTCTCAAGTTTCACAGGCTATGACTGATTTTTTTAACTTCTACTCATCGAGCCAAAATAATGGGGGTCCCATTATTTTTTGAATTTTAACAATAATATTGTGCCAAATCAGTAGCGGGTGTGTTCTTTTACCTCTAATAAGTAGTTATACTCCTACATCACTTGTTTGGCAAGTGAAAATTACCGATAAGTATGTTGTTTTAGAACAAGTAACAAGTACCATTTTTCACTTATTCGCTGCTTATCCGGTCAGTCAAAAAAATTTAAGCTACGGTTCTTATCCCTCCTCTCCAGCTCCCTGTCCCTGTCCTGTCCCTGTCCCTGTTCTCCGGCTCTCCCTGTCCCTCTTCTCTCGGACGGCAGCCGCCGTCCTCCCACCCGACGGCCGACCACCATCCTCATTCTTCACGCTCTCTCTCTCGCCATCCTTGCACAGACACAAACACTATTTCTGACTCCTTGCACAATCGCCGCCAACCACCTCCTTCCCTAATTAGTGGTTGTGTGTAAGGAGAACCCAAGGGGGTCTCGTTTGGCTTGGTTTCGTACTTCTTCGTCTTCTGGAAAAGGGGTTTTGGTTTCTGCGATAAAGGGTGAAGGAGACGGCGGTAGTGGTGGTGGTGGAGGGTTTTTAGTTGCGGAGGTGAAGCTGGTGGTTGAATAGGAGGCAGAGAGGTTCGTTGGCTGGTGATGAGGGTGAAGGGTTTTCAGTTGCGGAGGTGAAGCTGCCCAATCGCCGCTGAGCACCTCCTTTCCCATCCATGCACAAATACATGTCGAGAGCAAAGGGAGCAAAGGTTTGACATCGTTTATGATTTTGTTTGATTTTGAAGTCTATTTTGTATCTGGTTTTGAAATCATTTGATGGTACAATTACTGAAATAGATTTGAGTTTCTCAGTCTATTTTGTATCTGTAAAAAGATCGACTAGAGTTTCTGTTTTTGGTTAATTAATTTAATGTTCTTATTGGAATTGATATCTGTTTTTGGTTTGTAAACACTGATGGATGATTTTAGATTCTGTTCTTGAGTCTTGACTTGTTTGTTCTTCCAATCAAGTTTAAAATTATGTGTTTAGTTGTTTGAAATTCATTGTTGATCTTGATCAAAAATTGTAATTTGATAAAGAAGAATGGCTATCTTGGTTTTGGAATGGTATCTTTTATGTATCGGTATTAGTATGTCGAATCCACAAAAAACACTCTTATTGAATCAGTGTTAAGTAATCATTGTCGGTCACTTATCAATCAGCAGCACTGCAATAAGTTTTCAGTCATTTGTCACTTACGCAAAAGAACAACACCTTAGTTTTCTGAATTTTAACGCAGCCTTATTTTCTGAATTTAAGCGCCACGTGAGCATTTTTTACTCTGCTCCGTCGGCAATACACACACACACACACACACATATATATATATATATATATATATATATATATATATACACACACACACACACACACGATAAGAGAAAATATTTTAAAAAGATAAATATTTGATTTTTTAATATAATTAATAAGAAAAAGTTGCAGGTCATTTGTCCTTAAAAGAACAAATTGCCCTTGAATTAATGTCACATTCGAACGGATTATGTTAAAATGATTATCATTGCAACTTTTTGGTAGTTGATACACTTGTCATCGCAACTTAAAAAAAATCAAAAATACAATTCATGGTTAGTTAAAATACCATCTATGTAATTAACTCTAATAATAATAACAAGAATGATTATTTTGTATGTTTTGACTTTCGATCAACGATATGGAGCCTACACTTTGTTCTTTAATTTTGGCTGAAAGGAATATAACGAGAAAGATAATGCAGGAAAGAAACATGAAGAAAAGAAGAGAGTAAAAAATAGGTTAATAAAAGAACACAATTTTTTTGAATCGTTTGTTTCTTTCCATTTCTTCTCATTTTTGGAGAGAGCTTTTCACCATCTTTTTTTTTTCTTTTTTTTCTTTCGATCGTTTAAAAGTCTAAAGAACATAACAATTTTTTAGTTTCTTTTTATTTTTCGTTCCTGTCTTTTCTTTTGTTAAGTTCGTGATAAACAACACACCTTGACTTTCTTTTGTTGCCTGCCAGTGCTAGTGTCGTCACGAAGTATCGAAAACGCCTTGAACGAATGCGAAACCCTGAAAACCCTCTTTCCTTATCTTCTAACGGTCGGTAATCACCATGAATCTCAACAAGAAGATTTCCTTTTCACCATCTTCAATCCTTCCTTTTCACCCCATCAATCTTGTCTCTATTAAAACCAATCTCACCTTTCCCACCTCCCGCCGCCGTTTCACCTTTCTTTATCACCGCCATTATGCCCCCAACTTCAAGGTTTGAATTATGCATTTTCATGTCTATGTAACTTTTGTTTCTTGATTTTGTAAATGTTTGTTCCATATATGATAGGTTGTTCGAAATTCAATGCAAGAGAAACAAGTTAAGTTATTGGAAGTAGAGGAAGCCAAACTGCTATTGGCTACATGCATTACGCGTACATTGCCTCCAGCATTGACGCTCGAATTGGGGTTAAAAAATATCAAAGATGCGGTTGAGGATTTGAAATCCAAACCGTCTTGCGCTAAAGCTGGAATGTACAGATTTCAGGTTTTATAGAATTATTAAATGTTTTTTGGAGTTTTTTACAGTCATAGAAATCTTTTACTTTCTTTGGATAACGTATGATGGAAATCGTTTGGTTTTTATCAAGTTAATCAAGAAAAGAACCACCGCCTCTGTATTTATGAGAATACAAATTCAATGGAGGATTTCCTTCTAGAGGTTCTAAAATAGGAACAACATCCCCGTCATAGTACAAACAAAGATTAATACCAGCCCCAATATGGTTCGTGTAACAGGTGCAATCAATTATATTCTCTATTTGTTTAATGTCATATGTAGATTGCCGTATCCCCTGGTTCAAGAGCATTGAGTTGGTTTTGCAGTCAAGATCCATCACTAGCAGTATTTCCTCAGTTTTTTGTTTCTACAGGGGTTGAGAAGCCAGCCACTAAGTTTCTCTCATTTAGTAGAACCCGTGGAGTTTTTGGAATTGGTGCTGCAGTTTACATCAAGTCTCCTTTTCGGTCTGCCTCATCAGAACAGATCCCTTTCAGAAGGTTAACTTGTTTTATACCTTGTTTGCAATTGCCTTTCTGTTGATATTATGATTTTTTTTATTTCAAGTATCTCCAAAACTTCTTTAATGAATATGTGGTACATAATCTGACCATTCCAAGTTTTGCAAACCATTTGTGGCACATTTCGTTTTAGGAATGCCCCAAAGATAGTATTGCTATTGCATTTCCGTTCTAGGATGTAAATCATTGTCATAATCTTTTGGGTCATACCACTATATGATAAGATAAGAAGGAAAATTTTGAAGGTGCAAACATGAGAAGTGTCCATGGGAGACAAAGAAAAACCGATGATTATATCAATTAGTATGCAAATATTGCAAATTGCCATTGGTAGGTATGCCACATAGAGGTTGCCCATACTAGCTAAAACTACTTTTTGAGGTCTATTTTGTTCCTGAAGCATTGAAGTGTATCTGTGGATACTATCGGATCAAATACTTCCTATGTCATACTACCAAATTGCACGTAGCTTTTCTTCTTTGTTCTTCCAACTCTCATAGGGTCGCTAATTTGGTACTTTCACACCTCACAGATGTCATTTTGTTGATTCAGCGCATCCGATAGCTTATGGTTTATTTGACCAGACTTCTCTAAATTATGAGAACAAAGCATTTTTCATGTTTATTCCCCTGGTAAGCTTCAGTTCACATCCCAGGTCTTATGTTGAGATCAGATTGGTTTTCTTTTTTAATTTACATCCTGTTGTTTAGTAAGTTAGGGGTTTTTTTTGTTTTAAGTTTGCAGTCTGTTCTTGTGATGCTTTTAAAATGCACTTTGAATTTATGACAGATAGAATTAGTTGAGTGTGATAGTTTATCCATGTTAACTGCAACACTTGCATGGGATGACTCTTCCGATTCTATATATGAGGAGGCTTCCGATGTTATTATCTATCTTACAAGAGGTATTCTCTGAGGCTATCATCTCTATTTTCCAATGTTCCATTTAAATATATTTGGTTCAGCAATTGAAATGCATTGAAATGCTTTATAGTTTTGCAACATCTTAAAGCTGGTTATCAATGTTTTTATAAAGGGTTAAGTATCATTTTGATCATTCAACTTTCAATTTGTCCCAAATAGCCACTAAACTTTTTTTTGTATGGATTTAGTCACTAAACTTTAGAGTAGTGATCTATTTTGGGAAAATAAATAAGACTAATGGCTAAACCGGTACAAAATATGATAGTTTTGTGGCCAAATCGAGATAATTTTCAGTGGTTAAAACAGTAAAAAGAAATTTTAGTGGCCAGATATATATATACAAAAAATAGTTTAGTGGCTAAATCGGGACAAAAATATTTTAATGGTTGGATGGTCAAAATGACACTCAACCCTTTTATAAATTATAAGTCATGGGGTAACAAAATGACATCTTTACGATTATCTTGGATCAGTTGCTTTTCTTCTAGTGTGATTGAACTCATGTTATTATTTTCGTTCGAATAGTTTGAATTACTATGTGACAGTTTGACATTTAAATGTTCATAGAAATTGCTAGTTCAGATAATCAAACTTATGCTTTAGGTGTCAGTTGTTTATGTCATGTGCTCAATTGTCATTTTCTACAAAATTTTCTTCTTGGCCAGCCCTTGCAAGGCCCATTGCAGGCAAAAGCCTTAACAGATGTGTAACTTCTGTTCTAAGAAAGTTCAATATGGTGGAGGATAAACATGCACGAATGGTACATGCACTTGCATTACAGATTAACTTTATTTGATACGTATTTGTATTGTATTGGAGTTTATATTATATATTTGATAGCCTGGTTCTGTAGGTATATACGGATGCTCTTTTGCCAAGGGATGATTGCCTTGAACATATGGAACTGGTATCTCCTTTATCCTGGTAATTATTTGACTTCGATGATGCTCCTATTTGTACCAATATATTGTGTATAATTAGCCATGTCGTAATTTATGTGGCCTGTACCTGTAGGAAGATGCTGCATTATCCAGTCAGTTTTCCCTCAGATTTTCAGCAACTGCTGCCATCTCCAGTAACATGGTATGATGATTATTCATATTCTGGGTTTAATATGCCCGTAAAAGAGTCTAGACTGTAATGCTTTTGGTTGTTTCTGCCCATAGCAGCTGGATCAGTTCCGGGATATTTGTTGTTCTTTGAAAGAATCTTCTAACATCAATACCTTATGGGCAACACTTATGGTTGAAGAATGCTATCGACTTGGTTTGACGGTGAGAATTAGTGATAAATTTTGTTTGCTTCTTCACCAGAACTGGTGTTGAAATCTAACTTCTTTTGTCATCTAGTATTTTTGTATAGCTCCAGGGTCACGTTCCTCTCCTCTAGCCATTGCTGCCTCTTGTCATCCTATGATAAGTTGTATCGCATGCTATGATGAGCGTTCACTTGCATTCCATGCTATTGGTTATGCTAGAGGCTCTCTTAAACCAGCTGTGGTTATAACCTCATCAGGCACTGCAGTTTCGAATCTTCTACCTGCTGTGAGTGTACCACAAGATGATTGTATGCTTCATATATCTGAATCTGTGCATGTATCTTTTCCTTGTTTTAATATTCATAAAATTGTAATTTTGCAGGTTGTTGAAGCTTCTCAAGATTTTTTGCCTCTTCTCTTACTCACAGCAGATCGCCCCCCTGAGCTGCTGGATGCTGGAGCCAATCAGGCCATTAATCAAGTATGTTGTTTATTACTTATTTGATTGGTGACAAATACACATTTTTTTGGCATTAATCATATGCGTTCTCACATGATTACTCGTATTCAATTTTCTAGGTTAATCATTTTGGTTCATTTGTGAGGCACTTTTTCAGTCTTCCTGCACCCACAGAGATCATCTCTACCAGGATGCTTCTTACAACACTTGACTATGCTGTACATCGTGCAACTTCATCACCCTGTGGTCCTGTTCATATCAACTGTCCTTTTAGGGAACCTCTAGAAAATACACCAAAAGAATGGAGTCATAGTTGTTTAAAAGGATTAGAATGTTGGATATCAAGTGCTGAACCATTTACAAACTATGTCCAAGCTCATGATTCTTTTGCTCGCAGCGGTTGTCATGGTGATGTAGGAGATGTGTTGGGTATAATACAGGGGGCAAAACGTGGTCTACTACTAATTGGTGCCATCTTTAAGGAGGATGATATATGGGCAGCTCTGCACTTGGCTAAACACCTTCGCTGGCCGGTTGTGGCTGACATTTTGTCAGGTTTACGGTTGAGAAAGTACAAGACTTCTCATTCCAAACTTTACGATGGTTTTCTTTTTGTTGATCACATTGATCATGCTCTACTTTCTGCTGAAGTCAGGCAATGGATACAAGCAGATGTAATTGTTCAGGTATACTTTGTTCTTTTTATTCTATCTGGGCCATTCATACACACACATGATGATTTGTTCTTCTTTTTGATGGATTTTTACTTTTAAATACAGATCGGAAGTCGGATAACAAGCAAACGTATTTCGCAGATGCTAGAAGATTGCTTCCCATGCTCATATATATTGGTTGATGAACATCCTGGTCGTCATGATCCCTCACATATAGTAACACATAGGATTTGTAGTCCTATCACTCAGTTTACTGAATGGGTGCTGAGATCCTGCATAACCCACATCAACAGCAAATGGACCAGTTTCATGTGCTCAATAAACTTGATGGTATCTATTAATATCATTCTAGATACTTCTTAAGGCTTAGCCACTTACTGCATTAGATGGCAACCTAAATCTTGCATTGAAGAGAATTATAATATCATATGGCTTAATTTTCGGTAACTCTTAACCTGTACCTGAGTATATTTCTTAGTTCTTGCTGCTTGGATTATTAGTTTTGTGGTCACTCTCCATGTGTTTTTTGGGACTATTTTGTTTTTTTTTTTTTTTTTTTTTGTAGGTTGACTGGGAGATATCATTTCTAATACATTCAGAGAACTCATTGACTGAACCATATGTTGCATACATAACTGCTGAAGCTCTGGAATACGGATCTACAATGTTCATAGGAAATAGCATGCCAATACGAGATGCAGATATGTATGGGAGTAGCCTGGGAGAATGTATTAATGGTACCTATGCCTCTTTAACTTCAGGATTTCCGTTCACCTGGGTTCAGGTGGCTGGGAACCGAGGTGCCAGCGGTATCGATGGTTTGCTCAGTACTGCCGTTGGTTTTGCTGTGGGGCACAACAAAAGAGTGAGTATCTGAATATCATAACTATTATTTTGCCAGTCGTTTGACATAATGGTCGTGTAGCTGTTTCCTAACTTCGGTCATGTTTGTGTTTTGTATGTTTTTTGTGCTGATGATTTTTGAAGAAGTTACTTTAAAGCTAGAATTTATGAATTGTATTATGCCTGCTGTTTCCATGGTTATTTAATGTTCAAAAGTGCGAATTCAGGTTGCATGTGTGATCGGAGATGTCTCTTTTTTGCATGATACTAATGGATTGGCACTTCTGAAACAGAGGTACAAATTTAGATTTCCTTTATTGTTGGTGCCAACTGTTCTACAGTAGTGTGAGCCTTGGCTTTCTTGATAGTGGTGTCTATCATCGTGTGAGAATCCTTGATAGAAAATTTGTATATATGAAGTAGAAAATATAGTTTTGTCTTCTGTTAGGTTTGTTGAGAGTTCACAAGGTATGTGGCGAATATCTCAAACTATACTGAACTTTATGTCAATTGTCACAAGTTGAGTGGCCTATTTTATGTTCATGGAAAGTTAAGGGACTGTGTTTTCATACTTCTTGAGACGTTAAGAATTTATAACCCTTATAAGATATTGGAATAATCGAGGATTCCAGATATCTCATCTGTTCGCTAAATTTTTGAAGTGGCTGTGTTATTTTTGAAGGGTCTCCCGGAAACAGATGACCATACTTGTGATCAACAACCATGGTGGTGCAATTTTTAGTCTCTTACCTATTGCAAATAGAGCTGAAGAAGAAATATTGAATCAATATTTTTACACATCACATAATGTTGGAATTAACAACCTGTGTGTTGCACATGGGTAAGACTCCTAACCTCTCTTACGTATTGTTTGCCAGCAGTCATATAGATCATGCAGTAGCATCATCCACCTTCCTGTTAGTTTATTGATATCTATGAAATGTGCCATCTTCATTTGTAAAGTGGCAATTATAACGTACGGTTTGCATATATGATATATCTGGAAGATATTGTTGTAAGTTCTGAAACAATGGAAAATTCTTCTTCACACTTATAGGAGTCTCCTGCTATTTCATCATAAATTGTTTTATCCTAATTGCTAACAAGACATCTTAATGATCATTAAGTGTGAAGCATGTACAAGTTCACACAAAAGTCGATCTACAAAATGCTCTGAAAATATCTCAACAAGAAGAAGTTGACTGTGTCATAGAAGTTGAAAGTTCAATTAATGCGAATGCAAACTTCCACAGGTTGCAACATCCTCCTTTTTTTTTTGTGTTGGCGAATTTTTTTTATGCTCATCCATATGAGCTGCTGACTCAATTTTCTCGTTTCAGTAATTTGAGACAATTTGCATGTCAAGCAGCAGGTCATACTTTGTCCACCATCTCACAGCTCTTGGTTTTCAATTCCTTCTCACAAGGTTCTATGTCTATTAAAGTTAAAAAATTGGAATATTTCCAGTACAGGTCAGTTCTTGACTTATGTTTGAGTAACAAGGTTTTGCAAAGATCAACACCTTTCTACTATTCTGTTATGATTTATTATACCGTGCTAATTGTGGTTATGACAGAATTCAGCTCTGTGCCCCATTGACCACAACTCCGGGTGGTAGTGACCATTCCACACATTATAAAGAAGGCTTTGTATTAACTTTATCTCTTGAAGATGGAAGTATTGGAATTGGGGAGGTAGATTTATTTGCTTTCGGACATGTAAAATGAATTTGCAAAGATGTAATTCGGTAATTTCCAAAAATCATGCGCATAACTCATAATAATGGTTAGATTGTATGATGCTCCCAGCCAACTAAGTGAATGGTTTACACATTCCTATAAGCCTGTAGATTTCTAAGTTATACTATCTTAGTCTTTCATATTATAAAGCGTTAGTTATTGTATTGTGATCAGGTAGCACCGCTTGGGATTCACAAGGAAACTTTACTGGATGCAGAGGAACAACTTCGGTTTCTTATTCATGTTATGGAAGGAACTGTGCTGTATTCATGCCTTCCACTTCTAAAGGGATCCTTCTCTTCCTGGATGTGGACCAACTTAGGAATTTCAGTATGTCTTTTCATTGTGTATTTACGGCATTGATAACAAGTAAAGAACAATAACCATAATAATGATCAAAGGATGACTTTTAGTTGAATCCCTATGAAAATCTACAATTTCAATTTGTTATAGTCTTTTATGGTATTGTTTAGGGTTAATATTGAAAAAACCCTACGAACTTTCATGAATTTATCGATTAAGTCACTGTATTTTTTTTTTCTGAGTGTTTTAAGTCCCTAGACAATTTTTGTCTTATTCAAAACTATATATTTGACCTGTATAGCAGGTCACTAACCGGTAAACGGTACAGTGACCTAAACAAGAAAAAAGAAAGTCCAGTGACTTAATCATGAAAATTGGAAAAGAGAGTTGGTTTTTTTAACAACAAACTATTCGGTCAACTGATTGGTTTACCTGTTAAGCAGGTAGCAGGTCAAATATATATAGTTTTGAATAAGACAAACATTGTTTAGGGACTTAAATACTCGGGAAAAAAGTTCAGTGACTTAATCGATAATTACATGAAAGTCCGTGGGGTTTTTTCAATATTAACCCTATTGTTTATATAATATGTAGCCAGGTTCCCTTCTTCCCAGTGTTCGATGTGGTCTAGAAATGGCCATTCTCAATGCTATAGCTGCAGCAGAAGGTTCCACTATGTTAAACATACTTCATCCATCAGCCCCTAAAGAAGAATTTGCTGGAAGGTCATTAAGTGTTAAAATATGTGCCCTTATTGATTCTGATGGAACTCCTGCACAAGTTGCTTATCTTGCAGCTACACTCGTTCAGGAGGGTTTTACAGCAATCAAACTAAAAGTGAGCAACAAAGTTGTTCCTCATTCTGGTATTATGAATATATATTAGTAACTGATTCTCATGATGAGTATGCTCACAGGTGGCACGTAGAGCCAATCCCATTGAAGATGCTACAGTTATACAAGAAATAAGGAAAAAGGTTGGTTTCCATATTCAACTTCGCGCTGATGCAAACCGGAAATGGTCCTTTGACGAAGCTCTTCAGTTTGGCTGTCTTGTGAAAAATTGTGCACTGCACTATATTGAGGTATACTCTATAGCAACTGGAATATTGTTTTCTAGGTGGATCTCTATTCCTATTATGTTGCCTAAAGCTTCATGATAAAGAATCTTTTTTGTGATGCATGTGTTTATTATCGTAATCTACTTACAGTATCAACTGGCCAAATTTCAGGAACCCGTAAATGATGAAGACGATATAATCAAGTTCTGTGAGGAAAGTGGTTTACCTGTGGCCCTGGATGAGACAATTGACAATCTTCAAGAAAATCCTCTTCAAAAGCTTGCTAGATTCACACATAACAGAATTGTTGCTGTTGTAAGTAATGAACACCTTGAAACCTATTGCTTAACATAACTTTTGTAGAACAGAACAAATTCCATTATGCTATAAACAGTTGCATAGGTCATTACCCTTAGATAAGGAATTTAACTCAGATGAACTCTTCCTTCCAGGTTATCAAGCCAAGTTTTGTCGGTGGATTCGAAAAGGCTGCATTCATTGCAAGATGGGCTCAGCAGCAGGGAAAAATGGCTGTCATTAGTGCAGCATTTGAAAGTGGATTAGCTTTGTCAGCCTACATTCAGTTTTCTTGTTATCTTGAAATGCTAAAGGCAGATATACACAAAATAATGAACAAGGAACCTGCGCCGGCTGTTGCCCATGGTCTTGGAACATACCGGTGGCTCAAAGAAGATGTAATGACGGAGTCATTGCCTATACATCGTAATGCATGCAGCGGCTTTATGGAAGCATCTGTATTTGAAGCTGGTCAGAAATTGCACAAATTTAATATCAATCAGAACTCAATAGTCCATAGTTTCCAAGCTGAGGAAGTACGCAATTATCAACTAAAAGTGGACGAGGAGGGTCTAACATTTTCGATAAATGTGCAAGAGCTTGGAGCGGAAAGAAATGTAAGGAAATGTCTCCCATGTTGTATTTTATAGTCTCCACGCACAGGATAAAAGAATTACATACAACAGCAAAACTAGTACGTAAGATTTGAGAAAACCCAAAGGAAGTATATTGTAGAAACTGTACTTCTGCTTCTAAGTTTCTATTAAAGTTTTTGTAAAATACAACTAATGATGTGAACATCTCTAGAAAATTTAAAACCCCAAAAGTGCTACTGACATCTGTACACTTGATATATTAGGATGATGACTTCTAAATAAACAAGAGCATGTTAGTGAGGTATATAATATGTTCCAAAACTTGTGCTTCACATGCATTGAATCAGCTTTCTTTCTCATGTAAAACTTCGGCGTATGGTTATACGATTGGGCTTTAATAAGATGGAAATCACCTTTACAACAGTTATTAGACTAGGGTTGCTTAATGAAGAAAGGTTAAAATCCCATTGACGCAATCATGGCTGCTAATTATATAGGATATAACAGGGGCACAACCAAGCATTATGATGGTTTCTTTTCATGCAGAACAATGTTGTTGTATTTCTTCATGGCTTCCTTGGGACTAGTGAAGATTGGATTCCCATCATGAAGGTCATGTCAGCATCTTCAAGATGCATTGCATTTGACCTTCCTGGTCATGGGGGTTCAAAGATGCATGCGGGTAATGACGTGGCACAGGGAGTTGATCTGTCGATCAAAATTGTTGCAAACATGCTAAACAAGCTGTTTCTTCTTCTAACTACTAGCAAAGTCACAGTTGTTGGATACTCCATGGGAGCAAGGATCACTCTGTACATGGCTTTGAGATGCAGCAATTTGGTACGTAATTAACTGTAATCGTGTTTTGTGAAGGATTTCCCATGAATCGGTGGATTATTTTTCTCTCTTTAATTTTGAAGGTAAAAGGAGTTGTCATAATATCTGGAAGCCCTGGGTTAGGTGATGAGGTAAAGAGAAAGGTTCGCATAGCTAAAGATGATTCCTTAGCATGCGCACTTATTTCCTATGGCCTGGATTTGTTTGTCGAAACTTGGTATTCTGGAGAGCTATGGAGAAGGTAGTCTTAGCAGATTTTCAAATTTAGGGTGGCTTAGTTCCATGACATTCCTTACATAATATATCTGATTTTGATTGTAATCAATGAATTGCACAGTTTAAGAAGCCATCCACAGTTTGACCAGATCGTTTCAGGCCGCTTGAAACATGATGATGTGCAGGCTCTTGCAAAAACTCTGTCTGATCTTAGCACCGGTAGACAACCGTATGTTCAGCATAGAAAAACTACCAAGTTATCTATACATAAAGGGCATGAGCAAATCATGTTTGTTTGACCAAAATGATCCACTTGTCACTTGGAAATTTGAAAGAAATTGTTGTTTCTTTTGCTTACGATCGATTACATTTTGCTTATACACATGCTGTTTATTATGATAGGTCATTGTGGGAAGATCTGAAGCACAACAAATCCCCACTGCTGCTCATTGTTGGCGAGAGAGACGAGAAATTTAAGAAGATTGCCCACAGTATGTGCTCCAAACTCGGTGAGTCTACAACAAGAAAAGATGGTTCTGCCAAAAATCGATATACATTGCTTGAGATTCCTAACTGTGGGCATGCGGTCCATCTAGAGAATCCACTCCCATTAATCCAGGCAATAAGACAATTTGTTACGAGACTGAATGAAGGTGCTCAATCCATAAACTGATAAACGGAGATCACGAATTAATACACCAATGTTCATAAAGCCTTACACTGACCTTTAGTTGTATTATTACAAGCAACTTTGTACCATCTTTCCTTAAGTACATCGAGTAGTTTTGGTAACGGCATTTACTTGATTCTATGATCAAGTCTACCATGCATATACTAGATCGATAATCGTTTGGCAAAATGGTTACTGCAGTGTGCACAAGTTTTCTTGATAATGTAGTTACTAAGGATGCATGTGGATCGGGGAAGTTGTTCGGCTGCTAGGAAAATTCGAAATTCTAGAACGGGAAGTATGTCATTTGTGCACAACTCTCTCTATACTTTAAACATCTATATAAAGTACTAACCCACAAGTCATTTAGATACACTTAACCAAAGGGCCTTTGGCCTAGCGGTAAGAGAATGGAGTTGTAAGTGTGAGGTAACGGGTTCGACTCCCGTCGGAGGTAAGTTGCAATATAGGTGGAGAAAGTAAGTCTTGTGGTAAAAGGAGTAGTTTAGGAGTAGTAGGATAGTTTTTCGTTCAGAAAAAAAAGATATACTTTTATTTTTCAATCTCTTGAAAAATGCTTCCAGAGGTGATATTTAACAAAAAAAAATAAAATGTTAATTGTTTTGGATAACTGATAAACTCAACTGATTGTATCGGACAGGAGGACATTTTTCACACTATATGATCAATATGGCAAAGAAAGTTCACACCACATGCATGATTTCAAGTTTCAAGTACAGGTGCATGATATCACTTTAATTAATCAAAATATTAAATTATTTTAATATTTATTTATATAAATTAAATAAATATCATATATAAAAAATTTTAAAAATTACAACTTTAAGTGATGGTTTTAGATTTTTGGAATTCAGATTCTAAGGACTCCTAAATTTTAGACGTCATTTCAGTTTTCAGACTTAAAAATCAGCTTTAAAAAAAAAATTCCAGACATGTATGTATATGTATAAATGAAATCATTGTGAAACCTAAATTTAATGTAGAATTGTAAAATCAATCACGTCCATAAATTATATTAATCTAATGGTCTTGTTAAAAAAATCAAGTGTGAAATCGAATTTAAAAAAGGGTTTTGGTATTAGTGATATATTAAAGATGAAAAAAATTGGTAATAATAAAAAGATTGACATCAGTAAAAAAAATCTTATTTCCTTAAATTAAATTAACATTAATATGACTAATGTTTAAAATAAATAAAAAACTATACCATAAAAACGAGAATCTATCTATATATATTAATAAAATAAAATAATTCGTGACAAGTGTCACTCGCTCAGCTCTCTTAATTTTTATTTTCCTGTTCATTTTGCCTAATATAACTCTTTCAATTGATTTATATAATTGATTTTTAAAGAAACTAAAAGACTTACTAATGTAATTAATGCTTTTAAATGCTTCCTAATTTAACTTCTAAATTACCTAAAATGTTCTATCTAGAATTATATAATTGATTTAATAAATAATTTTTTTTATTTTTAAACTTTATATTATAAAATATAATTAGGATTAAAACATGTAACATTTAATTTAAAGTTTAAAAATAAAAAAATTGTTTAATAAATCAATTATATAATTCTAGATAAAACATTCTAGGTAAATTAGAGGTTAAAATTAGGAAGCATTTATAATCATTAAATTATATTAGTAATTCTTTTAGTTTCTTTAAAAATCAATTATATAAATCAATTGAAAGAGTGATATCACACAACAATTTATACGTGATAAATTATATTCTAGAAAAACAAGTAATATCTAAATAATATCTTTCTAAATTTACATCTAATATAATAAGATTTAAAATCAGTTCAAATCAAATATTCATATTTCAATAACTGATAACTACAATATGATAGAAAGTTTAAAAATGCTAAAAAAAACTTATTATCGTTCATATGTATTTAGAAGTCTAGAAAAATCAAAGTTTATGTCAAATAATGATAATATAATTCTTGTATTTGTAATAAAATTAATATTTTTATGTTTAATGCTTAGTTTGTATGTATTTAATATAAACAAGGATATGTTAAAACATCCGCGTAATTACGCGAGTAATCTATAAATACTAATAAAAGAATAACTATGCTCTTTTCTTGTGAAATCACGTGTCATCACCATGAATCGACACATGACATTTATGAGTTTTAAAAATAATAAAGAAATTTAATTTAATTCTATCCAAATCTAATATAATCTACTTTTAAATTCAAATTAAATCAAACAAAATCTAATACTCTACTAAGTTATTAATTATAATATAATATAATATAATAAAAGTTTTAAAAAAATATAAGAAAATAATTATTATTCGTATAGTTTTGTTTAAAAAATTAATATTTATATATTTACCTTTTAAGTAATTATATTTAATATATATTAAAAAAATCCGCGTAATACGCGAGTAATAATTGCCAGAAATTATATGAAAAAAGGGTAAATAGTTGGACAATTTTATGCATCTCGTGCATTGCAAAACAAACATGGAAGGACATTTTGGGGAATGTGGATAACTCATTAAATTTAATATTCTAACTAATAATTAAATAATAAATGCTAAAATAAATCCAATTGATACACTTCCAATATTAATAAAAATTACACAAATTTAAAAAAGATGATAGTTATGTTGATGCATTTCAAGTTCATCGTTCAATTCGTGATGCATCTCGACTTTATCTATATAAATTCTTGATGCATCGATGCTAATCATCATCATCATCATTGTGTTCTTCATTCGTCATCGTCGTCCATTATTCATCTATACATTGTGTGCATCATCATTGTTCATTATCATCAAGTTCCTCGTTTGTCATCCATGTTCATCATTCATCGTCGTTCATGTTCATCGTGTTTTTACCATATCGTTCATCGTCGATTGAGAGAGGGGAGAGGCGAGATAGAGAATGAGAGATGGAACCATGGTGGTGGTGGTGGTCTTTCTAGCGGCCGAGAGGGATGCGAGAGATAAAAAGGGAGATGAAATGGTGATGGTGGTGGTGTGCACCGCCGTGGGCGGTGGTGGTCTTGCAACCTAGAGGAGAGGGTGTGACACCCTTGCCAGAATAACCACAATTACATCACCCAGGATTAATCACAACACACAATACATTAATGATCTGAATGTACTTAGCAAATTACAAGAAACTGAGAATACATAGGTATTGAATAAAAGTCTAACACCCTATAGTGCTACAAGGTTCCAGTCTAGTTTCTACTTACTCAATAATTATTACAACCATTCCAAATATTAAGATGATGTCCCCACAAATCGATTACCCATTGAGTAGCAGAGTTCTTCAAATACTTCAATTAATGACCTAGCTAGAAGGTCCAGCAGCGGATTTGCACGTTCCTGAAAATGTCAACAACTGGGGGGGGGGGGGGGGGTAAGCAAAGCTTAGTGAGTACAAAGATTTACACATTCTACAAGTCTTTATGATGCCACACAAGAGTAACGCCGACAACACATGCCCTATACTCTCTACGTACATTAAGTACGGAACCGAGCCACAAGTCCTTCGAGACGATGCTCAACATAAAACCAACCATCTGAGGCGATATATTATCGGGGATGTTACGATGCTCTTCGGGACCTCACTCCAAGGTCATATAGCCTTGGTAACACCAAATCACAGATGTGACCCGCATGTCCATCAAAGGATGCACAACAAAGAAACGGACATGTAACAAGCAACAATGTACATCAACATATAAGCAAGTTAGTAGAGTGTCAAAAGAAAGTGAAACAACATGCCTCAGTAGACAACAACAAACATAAAACAAATGTAGACATGTGAAATCATAGGTACTCACAGTGGGTGCGTTAAATAACTTCATGTAAAATTATTTTCTCCTCGGACTTTCAACCGGATTCACAAAGTAACACATTGTGTGTTAAACAACACCACAAGGGACCTGATACATTATACATATGAAAATACCATCAATGTCATCAATGTTTGGATCACCAAAACTCTCATCAAGTTTCACAATATAAAGTGTCAAATCCTTCGGAATCATTATCCGAAACTCATGATTAAAAACCTATTATTTGGTTTGTTATTATGCCCAAAGACCCATCATTATATGTCTTAATATAATACTAAAAGTATCCCAAAAGTTAGTTCAACGAATGACACAACCTTGTTACAACTATTGTAACAGTGATCAAACGACTTAGTCAGTTTTTTGCAAATCAAACTAAGTTTGATTAGAATGACATAGAATTAAATAATGTCCCCTTAAGAGCTTATTATTTGATTGTGAAAAACTTATAACAAATCAATTAATATAAAACCCTTGAGCTCTAAACAAGACAATTTTTAGGAGATAAGATCAAACCAAAAGAAATCAAAACTTGGAATCTGAAACTCATTCAAATACTTCAACCCATAATTGGTCGTGCAAACACACATACACATGGTGAAGAATCCTCATCTGAAACCCTAATCGAACACACACACACACACACACACACACACACGAACAAAGATCGTGAAATACCCAATTAACCCTAATCAAACACACATGGTTATTCGGTGAAGAAACCTAATCGAACACACACATACAAACAAACCTGAAAAAAAAAACACTTGGAATCGACTGAGGCACTGGATTTTTCATTGCCTATGGGAGAACATGTGTAGAACACATAGAAACACATCAAACAAACCTGAAGCTTTGATCATACCAAAAATCACAAAGAACCCTAGAATCAAGTTCAAATTAAAATAGAGAAACTATAGACGATTTTGTGAGTTTATCAGTTAAAGGTTTTTTGAGACCAAAAAATTGTTATGAGTTTTTTCTCAAAAAATAGACAACTTCAGGATTTGTTTGCGTAAAATTCCATTTGTATAAAACTTGACAAAGATTATTTATTACACAACTTTCACACTATATAAGTTTTCAATATGGATTATCTTAAGAAAACATTATTCTATCAAAATCTTGATAAAGATTATCATCATCCATCACACAACTTTCACAACCTATAAAGATTTCAATGTGTGTTATTTTAAGAAAACATTATTCTGTTAAACTATTAATTAAATAATTAGTACTTGTGTTATTCAGTCATTTAAGGCCTCTGTCTAATTATGCAATATTTCAATTTTTTTGTCACCAAAATCAAAATGAGTGTCAAGAAATTTATTACGGATGTTCTTTAAAATATTATATATTTCATGTTTTGATTTCTTTGCTCATTATCTCTTTTCCTTTGTAAAAGATGTTTGAGCATTTATATCATAAATTACTATTTATTAGTTATAACAAAAATGGTAATAATGGTATCATGTACCATAACTTTATGTTTGTCATAAATAATTAATTTGATCGATTATTTCATTTATGTATAATAATCAAGTAATCAAAGTAAATTATTTACCTTGATTATTGTATATTTATGTTGCTTTTGATTTTTATCTACCATATAATAAATTATATCTTTTTTTCAGTATATTCTAATTAATAAACTTATTGTATCTTCCAAAAAGAATATATTATATATTTTTGGTAAAATGTTTGATGTATATTCAATTTTCTTTTCTTATTAGTGATACATATCATTGCTTAACAAAATTGATATTGCTAATTTTTAAATTTTAGAAAAAAGTTAATTAATATATGGTCAATAAATAAATGTTTTTAAAAATATTCAGTGTATTATATTTGAAAAATATGAAAATTAATGGATAATAGAAAATCCCCTTTTATTGTCTTTTTGATTCTTAAATGATATGCATGATGGATTGCATCCTCAAGCAGGGGTTTTTCCAGCTAGATTACCTCTATCATTCTCTATCCTTCTTTTTCCACTTTATTACCTACTGTTCCCTCTATTTAAAATATTTTATAATACTTCAATTAAATATATAATTTAATAAAAACCTATAATTATAAATGAATTTTAAATTTATATAAAAAATTAAATACTTTATGGTACATAATCAAAGTTGGTAGTCTACAAATCTTACACAATAATACCATTCAATTTGTTCTTAATAACTTGAATAAAAATATTATATCTTTTCAAAGAAAGAACACGTAATTATTTATATTTTTAAAAGGACATTGCTATATGTGCATCCCCTCAATTTTTACTAATCACACACTCTTTTTTACTCACGTGATTTTTATTGATGACGTGTGACCCAATGATTAAAAGTTTATCTCTTCCCATATTAAGAAGGGATGATGTGTGATTAGCAATTTAGGGGGGTGTGCTGTGCATATAGAATTACCCTATTAAATAGCATTGCTCAATGAAAAATTTTAATATTCAAAAGGCAATAATACTAATATTCATATAGTTTTTATACAATGAGAAAGCTTATTCCTAACCAATGAACTACAGGATGAAGTTTTAACATTTAATGTACATTCAACACCTTGATACAAAATGATCACAACTAGGGATGGCAATCGTCACCCGATCCAATGATCATCCACCCGATCCAATCCACCATTGGTGGATATGGACGAAGTAAAATGGATGAATATCGGATATGGAGCGGATATGGATGAATATTGGATAGGATATGGACGAAGATTTCTCATCCATGGATAATATCCATTTACCCGATATTAATAGTTTTTTTTTACATTTTTATGTTATGATATTATATAAATCTATATACATATTTGTAATCTTTTATTGCATAATTAATTAATTAGAATTAAAAATATAATAACTCATATTAATTTGTCATAACATTATTTTTTTATGGTAAGAAAATGAGATAAAGACCAAAGCACATACCATTAGCTTAATCTAATCTTCTATTTAACTATTATTTTTCTTGATAAACTCCATTAAACATCCTAACTCCAAAAATTCCAAGTTCTAATGATGCTAATAACTAAACACTAACATCTGCTGTTCAAAAAAAAAAAAATTTAAACAATTTAGCCTTCGATTTCTAAAGTGGTCTCTATTAAAAAACCTAATGATTGGTGTTATAATATTTACAAATTTTTTATGTTTTGTTTGTATTTGTTTTAAAGTATATTTGGATTACTCTTTATTTAAATCAAACTATGTATTGCGAGTGGCGATAATTGTTAAAACAATGCACTATGGTAATTTAAAAAGAGTTTTTTCTAATATCCAACGGACATCCGTTTACCCGTTTCATCCAGTGGATATGGATATGGATGGATGAAATTAATTTGAATGGATATGGATATGGATGTGGATGATTAAAAACTTTATGGATATGGATATGGATATGACATCATCCAATCCATATCCGATCCATTGCCATCCCTAATCACAACATATCAAGTAACAACCAAAGGAAACTAACCCATTAACACACATTCCATAGCTTTTGTTTGCTCCACCTTTTGATCCACAAATCAAAATAATTTAGTCTTTGGAACATCGGTGAACAAATGTTCGTTCAACAAGTCGTTTTTACATTGACGACTTGCATATAAAATTATGTTTCTCCGGCTCCATATGAACCATGTGCCATGAACCACTTTTCTTGTCTGTTTAAAGATTAGTGCCATTAAAACAATTTAATTATATACTTTTATTTTTAAATCGTTTCATAAAATTAGGGATGACAATTTTGACCCAACGGGCAAAACAGACAGAACGATCAAAAGGTTTCGTAGTAAAAAAGTTAAGTTAGAACATATTTTTTTTTTAAATTAATTTTTTTGAAAATGATGTATTAAATAAATATAATTTATTATTTCTAATATTTGTAAAGATTAATATATATAAAAAGAGCAATACTCTAATAAAATATCTATAAAGATAATACGTGGATTCATAATAAAATATTTAATAAAGACAAATGAATTATTATTATTATTAATTAAAAGTCGAAAAAAATTGTAATTAACAAGATAGATAAATATAAAAAACTTTAATCTTTCAGTCAACTACAGCATGAGTTTGTGATGAAGTTAATTATTAAAATATTTAAAAAAATAATGCAAGAAAAGAATATGTTCCAAGACAAAAAATATTTTTAAGTACAATTTGTGTTTTATCTCCGTTCTGTATTTCTTGCTCAACCGAAGATAGTCTCTTTCTAGACTACCCCCCTTCCTTCTATAGTTCTATGCTTAAATCCCTTCTCTAAATTTTCATTTTCATTTTTCATTTCTGTCTGCACATATTCATCTGCAAATCTTTGCACTTGTTATCCATCTCATCTTTCTTCCCCTTTTCTCTTTAATAATCTTCTTGTTTTTTTTTGCCTTTCTAAGTTATAACTTTTTGTGGGTTTTGATTGTACAAGCACTACCTCCATCTGGGTACCCTAAAAATTCAATCTTTGTTATGGGTTTCTTCAATTTCACTTCTCTTTAGCAAGAAGAAAAACAGGAAAAAAAAGGGAAAAGAAAGAAAACCCTTTTCTTTCTTGGTACTTAGTAGCAATAAAACCACAAAATCAATCACTGAGAGCTATTTCATGGGGTTTTTCCAATTGTGTATGATATCAACAATCTTGATTCCATTCCTGTGTTGGATGGAATCAGTTTATGGAATTGGGGCTAATTGGGGAACACAATCTTCTCACCCACTTCCACCAGAAACAGTGGTGAAGATGCTGAGAGATAATGGAATCCAAAAAGTGAAGCTTTTTGATGCTGATTATGGAGCATTGAAAGCTTTGGGAAAGTCTGGAATTGAAGTTATGGTTGGAATCCCTAATGATATGCTTGCTACCATGGCTAGTAGTATGAAAGCTGCTGAAAAATGGGTTTCAAAAAATGTCTCTGATCATATCAATAATAATGTTAATATCAGGTAACCAACTTTTTTATTTTTGATTTTTCATTTCTGTTTATGGTTTTAGTTTAAACCCTAGTTATAATTTTTATGTAGCTGTTGGAATTTCAGTTTGGTTTTGTTTTTGGATTGTTTGGCAACTTTTACTTTTATCTTGATAATCGTTCGTTAAAAAGTAGCATCTTGTCGATGACGCCGTTTGGTTCGTGGATTTCCTTAGATTTCCTGGGATTCACATTTAAAATCGTGTGTTTGGTTTGAAGATTTCAGTAAGGATTTAAAATCTCAAATCCTTCCTTTTTTTGTTATTTAAAATCTCAGCCTCCCTTTAGGATTTTAAATCCCAGTTACCATGCATTTTCAGATTAACAAATTTTTTTCTATAACATAATGCAAATTCTTTGACAAAATCCTGGCAAATGCGAATGCTGCATAATGCAAATCTTTTGACAAAATGCAAATCCCAGAAAAAAAATCTGCAAACCAAACGCCCCTAAGGGTTTGTTTGGCACAGTTTGTGAAAACTTACGAGAGTTTAAACTTATTACTTTAGCTTTTTTTATCCATCAATTACGTTTTGATGAATCTTTTGTAATGAGTTTATTAACATCTGAAATAGTTTTTGAAAGTAGTTTGGGTTTATGAAAATTAAAATTACAAAAATAGACTTAATTAATTATGTTTAAATTTTGTTTATTCATTTACATGTATTATATGCCATTTTATATTTTCTAGCTTCAGCTTCATTTATTAACCGACGATGCTACATACCACTAGCTGTAGCTAGTTTGTATTTCTAAACAACAGTTTTTAAACAAGATTATTACATTTTAAATCGTAAAGACACTTTCCAAAATGCAAATCCGAACAACCCCTTAATCCTCAAAACTTAGGGGGCGTTTGGTTCACGGATTTCCTGGGATTTGCATTTAAAATCCTGTGTTTGGTTCGCAGATTTCAGTAAGGATTTCTGAAATCCCTTCTTCTTTGTTATTAAAAAACCCAGCCTCCCCCTTAGGATTTTAAATCCTAGTTACCTTGCATTTTTCAGATTAACAAATTTTTCCTAAAAGATAATGTAGTTTCTTTGACAAAATCCTGACAAATGCAAATGCTGCATAATTCAAATCCTTTGACAATATGCAAATTCCAAGGAAAAAAATCTGCGAACCAAACGCCCCCTAATAGTTGGATAAAGGTATTGTAGTTTTACATCCATTACACAAGTTCTTGCACCTTTTGTAACACATCCAAAGTTCCAAACACTATACCTACAACTATTCATTGTATAGTTGATTATATGATTCTGATTATTCAATATCACATAATTACTTTCAAAATGCACATCCAAACAACTCTTAACTCGAACTTTTGTTGGTATATTCTATAGCAAACGTCGCTAAGATGCTTTTCTGTTGGATCAAACACACATATGCACAGGTTTTCTACTAATATACTCTTTATTTACAATCTAGAAATCACACAATTACAATCTTTACTTAGTATCCTACTAGTTTATTATCCCGTGTATTACACGGATAATAATAATTCATGGTTTTCTTAAAACATGTATATAAACTTAAAATTTTATTATAAATATAAAAAATATCTTAAAATACTAATGATAAACTACTGTAAATGAGTTATTAAAATACTATGAAATAATAAAGCAAAAAACTTATAAATATTGATATTTAAATAAATACATGTAAAAGAATTTATTAGTATTAATATTATCGGTTAATAGATATTTATTAAAATATAATTATGATTTAAATAAACGATTTATCAATTTAAAAGTAACAAATTAAGAAAAAATTGTAGGTTTTATTAAAATATAGTTTTGATTTAAATATAAATAGTTTTATTGATTGAAATATAGTTGGTTGGTTGATATTTAAATTTAGAAAAATGAAGGGAAATAAATTTAAATTGGTCAATTAATTATAATATTTAAGAAAATAATTAAGGAAGTTTGGAAGGGATGGTTACTTTTGTCATGATATGATGATAGAGTTAATTAAGGAATTAAAGACGGAAAATGAAAATGAAAATGAAATGACATAATAAGATGACACGTGGACAATCATGTTCTCAATTATTATAATATATAGATTTATGCTAAGCGAAAGAATGCGATTCAACCGACACAATGGTTCGAACGGTTGCATCATTTACTAATAGTTGCAACTCTTCATAATTTGCCTATTACAATTTAGGTCCTTGTACTTTTCTAAATACATATTTGTACACACATACTCTAAACTATTACATAATTGGTAATGAATTACTTATTTTGTCATTAAACTCCAACATTTTCGTAAAGTTCGAGTCAAAGGAAGCGCCACTTTGCAAAACTGTAACGAGAATGTTGATACGAGGTTTTGTGGTCATAATATGGTTTCAGTATCGGTTTTTCTTCGTTTAGTATATAGTTTAGAAGATCAGCATGAGTCGGATTGCCTCTTTTAGGGATCGTTAGGTCAGTAGAATTGTGAAGAAACACGTTTAAGACTGAGAAGCCTTGATGCGGGCTATGGTAAGCCCTTGTTTGTTCAGTGTTGAATGGAATCATTAAGAGGTGGTTTAACCTTTAAACGAGCCTCTTAATGATTCCGTTAAGAAGTAAACAAACAACCACTAAGTGTAATTTAAGCACTTTAAAAGGGTCGTTTTTTACGTTTAGCACATCAATGGGTAGTGTGTGTAATCATGTTGCTTAGCAGATCAAGATGTTTAATTTATCTTATATTCGAGATATCCTTTGTTTCGCCCACGAAAGATTATATGAAAACTTTACTAGATTACCCTTTTTGTTTTATTAACCGATCTTGCATTATACATGGTTATACTCGTTTCTTGAAACGGGTTGTTTTAGGCCAAGAACGTTAACATTAAGAAGTTTCTTGATTTGCCATATTTGTGAATGAACGATTCTGTACAGGTATGTTGCGGTAGGGAATGAGCCATTCTTATCAACGTATAACGGAACTTTTCTACAAACCACGCTCCCAGCTCTCGAAAACATTCAAGCTGCACTCATAAAAGCCGGACTCTCGAACAAAGTCAGAGTCACCGTCCCCCAAAACGCGGATGTCTATGAGAGCTCGTCTGGGGCCCCATCTGGTGGCGATTTCCGAGCCGACATCCACGACTACATGACCAAAATGACCAAGTTCTTGAATGATAATGGATCTCCATTCACCGTCAACATCTACCCCTTCATAAGCCTTTACATCGACTCCAATTTCCCTGTCGAGTATGCGTTTTTCGACGGCAAAGCAACTCCGGTGAACGATGGTGGGACCACTTACACGAACATGTTTGATGCTAATTACGATACCCTCGTTTGGTGTTTACAGAAGAACGGATTCACGAATATGGGAATCATCGTGGGAGAGATCGGATGGCCTAGTGACGGTGATCGAAACGCTAATATTCAGTATGCTCAAAGGTTCATGCAAGGATTCATGACTCATATAGCTAACGCTAAAGGCACCCCGATGAGAACCGGCCCGATTGATGCTTATTTGTTCAGTTTAATAGACGAGGACGAAAAAAGTATCCAACCCGGGAACTTCGAACGACACTGGGGAGTGTTCTACTACGACGGCCAGCCGAAATACTCGTTAAACCTTGGAACAAACAATGCCGGAGCTCTGATTCCAGCCAGTAACGTAAAGTATTTACAGAAAAAATGGTGTGTGATGAAAGACTCGGCTAAGTTGGACGACCCCTCGATAGCGCAGTCGGTGAGCTACGCTTGTGCACTCGGCGATTGCACGAGCCTCGGTTACGGAACCTCTTGTGGTGATTTAGATGCCAAAGGGAACATTTCATATGCTTTCAATAATTATTACCAGAAGAATGATCAGGCTGATGAAGCATGCAGGTTTCCGAATGTTTCGACGATCACGAAAGACGATCCGTCCACGAAGACGTGCCGGTTCGAGATCATGATCGAGCCATATTTTGGCGGTGCGGATCGGGTGATCGGGTTGAGCGGAAGATTGGTTGTGGTATTGGTTCTGTTTTTGATCACTGGACTGTAAGTTTGACTTATTTTGGTCAGTCTTTGGTGGATAGCTGCAGCAGAAGAATTGAAATTTTGGGAAATTTTAAGGAGATGTGTTTGTTGTTGGATAGAAATTGTTAAGAATTTTTAGAAGTTGGTTAAATCTATGAAAATATAAAACTAGATTGCTGTGGATGAATGTTTCTGAAACCACGGGGGTGTATTTTGAACATAATTGTAATCTGTAATGCCAAATGAATGAATGATGATGATGTAAAACGTTGATGTGCTGTTGCAGGCCTGCAGTATTGAGTATTGACCTCCACGTTTTTTTAATATAATAAATAAAAGTGCTGTTATGTACATGATATATTTTCATCGTACATAATAATTTTATTTAAAAAGATAAATTTATCGTTATTTTTAAAGATATAAGAATCATAATAAAAGTATAATTATGAAAAAAATAGTAATTTTTAATTAAAGTTGTTGTGTATTGTAAAAAAAATTCGTGTATAAATCACCTTCTATTAATAATGTATTTCTAATTGCTTTAATCAATTTTATTACTTCTAATAAATTTAATTTGATTATTATGAATATCGGTTAACGATAAAATACATTAGAAACAGTTGACAAGACATTTCTTCATAGGAAAATGGTATGAAGTATGCTTTCCAAGTTGTCTGGTTTTAATGCAATATAGTTTTAAGAATTTAAAAAACTTTTGAAATTAATTTGTAATACACAAGAGAGGGTGGTATGCATACCCTGAAGGGGCAGCAAGGTTGCCACCTCATCAGGCCCCAACGGGTAACGCCATCCCACCCTCCTCGGTCCAGAGCATCATCACTCTTTTTCGGCCTCTCAATCCCGCTCGACTTATGTTCTCACACACTCTCTCTTTCTATTCTCTCTCTAAAGTTAATTGAATAATAAATATTGAGATAGAATGATAGATATTTCCAACATAGAAGATGAAGGGAGTGGAGAAAAAAAAAATTGATATGACACAAAAAGATAAAAAATGGAAGGAATGAATATATCCCTCACCCTAAGTGGAAACTACAATACTTGGAATGAATTTACTTGAGGAAAAGTAAACTACTTGTCTAGAAAAACTGTTGAATTCTGATTGTTTGATTTTTTTATTCAAACTCATAATTTACAATCCTCCAACATGATGATAGGTCTTAAAGTAAAATGTTTAGATAATATTTGCCAGAACACTTCTCCTTATAAACTCATATTGGGTTTAGTCCTCATTCCTACATGAGAAATTATTCTCTCTTCATTTTGTAACTTTCCACTTTTAGTAAAAACTTTGATCGCTCGTATCAGAGTATGATCAGACGTAAAACTCTCATTCGGCAAGACATTTAGAACATAAGTGCATTTGATTGCGATTAGAGATGATCGTGGCTCCTTTTGATAAGACATAAACATTCTACTCATCATCACTTATCTAAAATTACGCTTTACTGTTCTTTGTCTTTTATGGCAGCTCACCCCAAACCCTTCCCCACATTACCCTCCCTACCGTACCTTACCCCACCCATCCTACCCTACCCACTACCTTATCCTAAACCCCTTTTCCTACCCCACCCCACCCCACCCCACCCCACCCCACCATCACCATCCCACCCTACCTTAGCCCAACTACCCTCAACCTACCTACACCACTCCACCCCCCACCATCAACCCTACCCACCCCACCTCACCCCATACCTTACCCTTACCCACCCCTACCCTACCCCATCCTATCCATACACCTATCTTACCTCACCTCACACCACCCTCAACCTACACACCCCTACCCCTTATCCATATTTATTATAACGAGAATGATTCCAATAATTTTTTATAAAATTTAGGGATAGTTGCGCAAAAACCCTCAACTTGTCAGTTTTTTGTGATTAAAACCCCAAACTATTTTTCGTTGCACAGATTACCCCGAACTAACTAATATCAGTAAATCAATGTTTTATCAATGCGTAACCGGTTGAAACCGGTCATTGATCCTACGTGGACCGGTACGTGGAAAAATTTTTAATTGTTAAAACCAGTTGCCAAGTATTACACATCATTTAAACCCACGTTGATGATGTAATCTCGTTTAAAAATTACAATTAAAAATTGTCAACGGGGGTTTAAATGATGTGTAATAGTTGACAACCGGTTTCAACAAATAAAATTTATCCAACGTAGGTTATTTACTGATCCACGTAGGATTAATAACCGGTTTCAACCGGTTACCCATTGATAAAACACTGATTTACTGATTTTTAGTTAGTTCAGAGTTTTCTATACAACGAAAAATGATTTGGGGTTTTAATCACAAAAAACTGACAAGTTGAGGGTTTTTTTTGCACAATTATCCCTAAAATTTATTATTTTTCAATAACATATCTATATAACTTATAAACTTCGGTTTTTTGGAAGTTAATAAACATAACTTATGAACTTGAATTGGTTTCTTACTTGAATCTTGTTAAAGCTATTTGAATGTTTTTAAATGGTTTACTTGAATGACTTTGATTCAATGATATTATTGTTACTTGATACTTAACTTTAATCAATGATATTGATTTACTTGAATCTCATTATTGTTATTTGGTTATATTTCTTGAATGCATATATGTTACTTGATTATAACTTATAAACATGAATTGATTTCTGACTTGAATCTTGTTAAAGCTATTTGAATCAATTCAAAAAGTTTGCTCGAATGACTTTGATTCAATGATATTGTTGTTACTTGATACTTGACTTTAGTAAATGACATTGGTTTAATTTTGTGAATGAATATGTAAAATTAATAAAAACAACAGAATCAGATAATTTATAAAACAAATAGAATTATTAAATTATCTTATCAGACTTCAGTATCTTATCAGACCAGCTCTCATCAATCAGAAGTGGAATCAGACATCAGAAAGTTTACCTCTTATGCAATCAAACAACACCTAAGTATCAATATCTCATTCATTTTAGGTGGCATATAGGAGGGGAAAAGAATCTAATTATAGCCAAATCATGTGTTTGGCTTAACTATTGAATGAAATTGGATTCCTTCATGTTAGTGTTTATGTGCCAAAATGACATCACCCGATTATAGTAGCTGAAATCATAAGTCTACGGAACGTCCCACCGATGAGCGTCAACTAGAGATGGCAAAAAACTTCGAACCCGATGGGGAACCCGACATCCGAACTCGTTTTGACCGGGGAATCCCCGAGTTGACCGGGGATGGGGACGGGGATGGGTAATACCCGAATTCTAAAACTGGGGACGGGGACAGGGATGTGATTACCCCTCGGGTACCCGTACCCGACCCCGTACCTGAAACATAATATAAATATAAATAATATATATTATACCCCCTCCGTCCCAAAATAATTGTGCACTTTTGACTGTTGAAGTTTTTCTTTTTCAACTTTGACCTCAAATATACTTGTTTGTGTTATATAATACTTGATGAAAATTATACCCAGTAGAAATACCTTTAAAACCAAATCCTTTAATATATTTTGCATCACATATTATGTAACACAAAGAAAAATATTTAATGTCAAAGTTGAGAAAAAATACTTCAAAAGTTGACAATTATTTTGGGACGGAGGGAATATATAAATACTTAAATATTGCATATGAATATCATAGTTAAATACATATATGAGTAGTTAAATGCTTAAATATTATACATATGAATCATATATTATATGCATATTATATAAAAATGTTTGAATATATATAGTATTTGTATACTAATCACATGTGTATTTCTCGATCACCATTGTAGCTTTTTATTTTGAGTAACTTTAAAATGTTGTATCGTCTAAATAAGATTAAATATATTTTTAAACTTAAACTTGTATTTAGGTGTTAAGTTTCACATTTCATTATAATTACAAATAATACACATCTAATATACATAGGAAAGTCGTATTAATATACTAATTAATTTAAAGTTAATTAATTTGCTTCTTTTGTACGAATTTTATTACATTAATAATGTTTGGAGTTTTATGTTTCCTTTGTGAAATTGTAATTAGATTTAATTTTATATAGAATTATTTCATCGTTATAACGATCAATGAATAATTTTTATGTTTCGAGTTATTAATTGAATGTTATGTTAATTAAAGACACAAATATAATATTTTATGTCCAACTTTTCTATTTCATAAGCATAAATTATAAAATGCATAACGTAAACTTAAGCGGATAAAAATTTCCGAATACCCCTCGGGGATCCCCGTTACCCGTCGCGGACGGGGATGCAAAGTAATTACTCGTCGGGGACGGGGTCGGGGATGGGGACGAGTTTCCAATGTCGGGCCGGGGACGGGAAAAGGGGTCTCCGGTAATACCCGTCGCCGTTTCCATCTCCAGCGTCAACGAACAAATGTGCATATTAAACAAGCATGAATGATATAAGATGTTATTAGTAAGGTTTAATTAGCTCATTAGATGATTAATTAAATAAACCAAATAAATAGGGACTTAAATGCAATATCAGATATTGCAAGAGGTTAAGTTGTCAAACGGTGATAATTAAAGTGTCTTATTAGCTATTATACGATAACAATTAATAATCTTATTATTGCATTATTATTTAGATAATAATAAAAGATGCACCTATAACAAGATCAATTGAAGATAATTCATACACTTAATAATAAGATCAAAAAGTTTAAAATAGATTAAATCCTAATCGAACTCTCTCCTCCTCCCCCTTTATTTAAGGCCGACCAAGGGGACTTCATTGTTAACCACCACACCCTTGGACCTATAGGGTACTCGTTTTTGTTATCCGATCGATAATTAGGAGCCTCACAAGTCGATATCTAGCGTCGAGTTCACTGACGACATCACCGATAGATCTAAAGACTTTCTTTTTGGGCATTGTTGATCATATTACCAGTAATGTATGTCTACTTGTTTATCATGTTTAATAATCGTTAGACGGATCCGGTGACAGTTTATAACGAATTGTAAGCTTCTATTGCGTGAAATCGTTTTGCAAAATATGCGATAAACCCAACACTTCAAAATTGAAAATTCCTAATGAATGAAGGAAATTATCATTCTTTCATACCATAGATGGAATTCAATTTCTTTTAACAAGAGAAAATGATTGATTACAATAATATCCCTAACCAAAACCCCATCACTCCCTACCCACCCCACCCCACCCCACCCCATCCCATCCCATCCACCCTTACCCTACCCTTCCCTCCCTAAACCACCCCATCCTTCCACACATCCCACCTCACCTTACCCTACAATGCCCACCACAAGCCACCTCATCGTTACCCTACTTACCTCTTACCTAACCTTCCTTTTTGTCCTTACCCACCCCAACCATATCCACATCACCCTCACCCATACCGTACCCTAAAATGGCCACCACAACCCACTCTAACCCCACCTCACCCTACCACCACACCCTTACCCTACGTTCCCCACTCTATCCTACCAATCCCTCACCCACCCTACGTGACCTACCCACCCCTCTATCATACCTACCTTAACGAACCACCAACCCCTACCTATCCCACCTTCATCCTACCTTACCCACCCACCCATGCCACACCTACCCCACCCTACCCTCGCCAGCCCACCCAACCTATACCGTACCCTAACCACCCTCACCCTTACCCCTACCCATCCACCTCTACGCACACTACCATACAGACCCCACCCTATCCCACCCACCTATATAAAGTAAAAAATAAATGATCAAAAAAAAAAAAAAATCAAAAGGGTAGTTTTGTTATTTGTCATTATTTAATTATAAATCTGTAACATCCCTACTTTTTAAGTACATGTAATTTACAATTTAAGACTCAATTAATGTAATAATGGATTATCATTTCAGTTTATGCAAATTTCGTTCACAAATTTAAATGTGAAAAACAATGAGAAATCCTCATGGTTGTCTTTTGAGCGAGCATAACAATGAGAAACCGACTTAAATCGGTTTAAATAAGAAAATACAAGTCAAGGGGTGTAAATTGCAAATAAGGCAAATAAACAAATAAAAAGGAGAATGTCCATTCATTTTAACAAATCCAACTCTCTCTCTCTCTCTCTACTCTCTCGTTCTCTCTCTAAAACCCACGATTTTATAATCAAGAATCTGAAAATTGTTGAAATCGAGTGCTAGAATTCTGGAATCAAGCTAATTGGAAGGAACTATAATCAGTACAATCATCAAATTGAGATAAGATTCACTCAAACTTGCAATTTTTGGAGTTTTTGGTTCGGTTTTGGTGTGAACCGAATCCTAGGATTTGTTGTTGCAAATGTAATTGCATGTTATAGATTATTGTTGTTATGTTTAAATCGAGTGTTATAGTATACCAAATTTCAGACTCAGATTCAAATTCTAAGTATGATTTTGAAATTAGTATGTGTTTTAGTGTGTGTGTGTGTTCATCGACTATGAAGAAAAATGGACAAAGATGGACTATCTTGACACATTGATGTTATGTTTTAAGTTAAAAGTGTACATTTAAACTCGTATCTACAATTTTAGACTCAAATCATGCATAAAAATAGATAAAAGTCAAATCTGGAAAATGTTAGGAAAATTCAAGTATGAACTCGGACCTGATGAACAAAATTCGGACCATCTGAATTCGGACACTGTTCATCCGAAGTTCGGATCTCAACCAAGTTCGGACCACTTGCAATCTCGGATGAAAATTGTTAGAAAATTCACTAAGTCTAGATGCCAATTCGGATCAACCGTTCATTCGAACACTAGTACAAAAATGACCTATGGTCACGGTTTTTGTCCAAACTGCCTAGCCACAGTTTTTGTTATTGACGTGACTAAAGGGTCATATATGATCTTGTATTATTATGATAGCCACAGTTTATCTCAATAACTGTGACCATTTCAAATCACATTCAAACCTTAAGCCACGGTTTAACATAAGGATCGTGACAAAGACTTGTCACGGTTGCCACATTGTTACCAAATGTCATCGTTTGTCACAGTTATTTGTTTGATGTCTATAATAATCTTGTGATGGTTATTAACTGTGACGATAAATATGTATATGGTCACGGAAATCTCTTTCGGTGACCAAATGGACACCCTGAAGTCTAATTGTATGAGTCTAAATTATATGGTGGAATTAGTCACATGAATAAACTGTGACAGAATGATAACTTATATGGTCACGCAATCGCTTTGTGTGACCAAATGGTGGAGTTCATTAGCCACGTATGGTAAAAGAAAAACATTGTGACTATAAGTGTTTAATGGTCATGATTGAGTTCATTAAGTGTGTCCAAAAGTAAACAATTGTCATGAAATAAGAAAATTATTGTGACTATAAGTATTTTATAGTCACGGTTTAGTTTCTTATGTGTGTGTAAATGTATTTTATATTCATGTTGAAAGAGAAAAATGTGACTAAGTATTTTTTTTTGTCACGATTTAATTTCTTTTATGTATATAAAAGTAATTAATGATCACGGTTTAAGAAAAAAAACATATCACCATAATTATGTTTCGGTCACAGTTTAAGACACACAAGCATGTGACTATTAATATTTAAAGGTGACGGATTAAGTTTTTATGTGTGTCTAAATGTAAACAATAGTAATAGTAAAATGAAAAAGATATGATTATAAGTACATTCAAGTCACGATTTAATTTGTTTTGTGACTAAAAGCTATCAATCTCACATTAAAAAAAATCATTATAAGGGGTTTTTTTGTCACGGATTAAGCAAATTTGTGACTATTAATATTTAAAGGTGACAGTTTATTGTTTTTATGTAACTAAAAATAAACAATAGCCATGACAAAAAAATGTTGTGACTATATTTTTCTAATGATCATGGTTTAGTTTATTTCTTAAAAGTAATAGTTTTCATGATAAAAGAAAAAAACAGTGACTATAAGTACTTTACGGTCACACGAAGAATTGGTTTGTGTGACTAAAAGTAATCGGTGGTCATGGTTTAAGTGAAAAAAAAATGTCCCTATAAGTATTTTATCGTCATAGTTTAATATATTATTGTGTCTGAAACTAAACATTAACCATGATAAAAGAACAAAAATGTATTTATAAGTATTTTATGGTCATAATTTATTTTGTTTTGTGTGGTTAAAGGTTATCAATTGACATAGTTAAAAAAAACTTGTTAATATGAGTATTTTGTGATCATGGTTAATTGTGTTATGTGTGTCAAAAACTAAACATTAACCATGATAAAAGAAAAAATATCGTGACTACAAGTAGTTGTTGGTCACGACTTATTTTTTTATCAGTTGCTAAATGTTATTAATTGTCATAATAAAAGCAGCAAAATGTGGCTATAACTACTTTATGGTCACGATTTAGTTAGTTTTGTGTGGTTAAAGGTTATTAATTGTCACAGTTTAAGAAAAATGTGGCTATAACTACTTTATTGTCACGGTTTAATTTTTTACACGTGTCTAAAAGGAACAATAGTGATTTTAAAAGAAATATAATGTGACAACAAGTATTTGATGGTCACCAAAGGGCCTTTGGCCAGGCGGTAAGAGGGTGGAGATACAAGTGAGAGGTCACGGGTTCGACTCCCGTCGGAGACAAGTTGATATTTAGGTGGTGAAAGTAAGTCTTGTGGTAAATGAGTAGTTTAGGAGTAGGAGTAGGATAGTTTGCCGTTAAAAAAAGTATTTAATGGTCACGGATTGTACTGTTGCATGTGTCTAAAAGTAAGCAATTGTCATGAATAAACGAATTATTATGTGACTAAAATAATGGTATGGTCACGGTGTAATTATTTTTGTGTGTCAAAATGTATCAATTGTCACGGTTTAATACTTTATGTATATCCAATTGCAACCAATCGTCACATTTTAATAAATTATGTGTGTCTAAGTGTACCCTACGGTCACGGTTTAATTGTTTAGGCATGTCTAAATGTACCAATGGTCACACCACTTAATAGTTTATGTGCGTTAAAATATTACCAATAGTCACGGTTTCATTCATGTGGTGTGTTTAAATGTCTCATATACGGTTTAACTGATTATGTGTGTATAAATTTATCCAATGGTCACGATTAAATATTTGTGCGTCTTTAAATATACCAGGTGGCCACGGTTTATTTGTTTATACGTGTCTGTAAGAATGTTAACGCCACTGATTAATTGTTTATGTGTGTCTGAATGTATCCAACTGTCATGGTGTTAAAATAAATTGTGACTAAAAGTATTTTATGGTCACGGTTACTAAAATATATAGACCACAACTATATAGAAATTGTTACCATATAGCCACGGTTTTATGCTATGGCCACGGTTTTACATGTGATTTAGTCACGAATATTAAATGTAGCCATAAGGTACCAAAAGTGATACGACCTTTGGTCACGATTTGAATGAAAAATAAAACTGTGGCCAAAGGTCTATGGCCACGGTTTTTTAACGTGGCGGAAGACATATTTTGTATTAGTGGAATTTCGGATCAACTGTTCATCCAAAATTCGGATGAGGTTACAAGCATAAAATACAAAGGATGGACCTCGGACCATCCAGATTTCGGATCATCCGAAATTCGGATGTGGTCCGAATTTCAGTTCAATTTTACATATTTATTCAGAATCAAGTTTTAAGCAGATACTGTCATCAATACATTATTTCACTGACATAGCAGGATCTTTGTGGTGTTGTCTAACACACATTGATTCAGAGCCAATTTACACTAGGTACAAACCACTGTGAGTAATAGATTATTATTCTAACATTTATTGTCTTTGCATTCACATTTTACATTTCAATGGCATGTTCACATTGTTCAATATACAATCAATTGGCACTCATGGATGATTCATTGTTATGATGCACACTCGTACTTGACATGTGACAAACATGTAGCCAGCGTTCATTTGAAAGTGCATCTCATATATCATGTTTGCACTGCATGATAATTACTTCACCTTCTGATGCGACCTGGACTGGGGCTGACAGCAGGCCACTGTCGCGGACTGATCATCCCACTCGTTTTCCTGGTCAGGTTCGGCACATTCCCGATCAGCATTTTGAACTGCCAATCCCATGCTTGCACTGCATGATTTTCAATTGTACTGGGGCTTGCACTGCCCATTTTCACACCAAAGTTTGTAAAGAAATATATGTTGAATTATAGTCTGTTATCTCACTAAGCAATTAGCAAGCTGTTGACTCTCAATATTTTCAGGCAAAGGCAAAGGTGTAGCTGGACCTTCCTCCTAGGCAATCCATTTCATATCTCGGTGTCCTTAGAAGCTTATTGGTACATGGAAGATATAGCTTTGGGGCTGGGATTTGATACTTTTAAATCAATTTGTGATGTTGTAATAGTTAGATTTGATCACTGTAGACAAATACATTTCTTGCTTTAGTGTGAAACTGCTTAAATCTGAATTAAGACATCAATTTTAATTATCATGTTAATCATTGGGTTGTGTGTTGATCCTAGTGATTCCAATTATATCATTAATACATGATGACGTTTCAAAATCAGTTGCAGATTTATAAACAAAACAAATTATGGAATTGTATTCCAATTCCATTTTTAGTCAACCAAACATGACATGAATTTCAATTCTAATTTCTGGTAGATTTTAATTTCTTAACAGATTCCAATTCTTTCTGAAACATTGTGTGAACCACACACCACCTTAGTTCATTTTAGACGTTTATATATCATTACGAAACACTTTTCAGGGAGAATGCATACCCACAATATAATAATTGTACACTTTCATATATAATTAAATTTTATCCAAAAGCAGAAAAATACATTTTCATAACATTTTCCAACATTTATAGCTTTTTAGTCCGTTTTTGTAAGTATAAATACATACTTTGTAAGATGAACTAATTTGATTATGACTGATTAAACGGTATAAAGGTAAAAATGATTTGTGTTTGATTGTCTTCATGTGTGTTATTTTTTTATTTGTTGTGCGACTTGGGCCCAAAGAAAATGTTGCCGTTTTGTCTTTCATAAATAACATTTCTTCCACGGTTAGTATTTGTACACGTTTTGTGATGGACTTGATGTTCGCATTGTGATGAAGAATGATGTGTTCGAACTAACGTTTCTTCTAGTAAGATTCTTTGACGATCCTTCTTACTTTGGTGGTGGTAGGTTTGATTGATGACAGGGTGTTATAAGTGTTGTCTGCTTAGGGACTGTTTGATTACATTTTCCATTAAGTGCTGTCTGAATTTAGAGAGCTGTCTGGATTAAGTAATGCTGACTAGATAAATAACTGAATAGATAATTAATGTTTGACTAAACAGTCTGAATGAAATAAAATGACAATTTTAACCTTACATTTGATTTAAAAAATCTATTTGTTTTTTCAATCAAACTTATGGTATGAATGAAGATTTTAAATTAATAAAAGATTTAATAATATACATCAATGTAAAACTCTCAACTATCTAAAAATACATATATATATATATATATATATATATATATATATATATATATATATATATATATATTAATCGTATTTAAACATAAATAATTCATTGACAATTTAATATCCATTGATAATTTAAACATAAAAGATCCATTGACAATTAAATATAAAATATCAATTGACAATTAATATAACAAGCATACAAAGTTCCCATTAAAGAAATCCTGCAACCGTTGGACTTTGGGAATTTGAGTTGAACCAAGTCATCAACCACATCATGAACATTGCTCTTATCCAAAAGTGCAGAAAAACCTTAGTTCACTTTTTTAGTGTGTTTATGTGGGTAAAATATTTATCCATATAAAGGAAATTCCAAGAAACTCTTTTTGGAAAGCTTCTACCTAATCTTACCTCTGAGTCAAGTAGGTGTTGACTTGAGGATGGGACAAAGCAGATGAAGCCGTTTGAGAAATGGAGGCGCCAGAAGACCATACCTGTCCTCAGAGCCTTCCATAGTACAGATCAGAAGGCCCTCTTTTATCCGGGTTATAGGTATTTCCCTGCTTGGTGTTAGGAGCCAATGGGAATTAAGCAAGAGAGGCTATAAATATCCTCTCCTTCTCCATAAAGAAGGTAAGCACAAAATATATACAATTCCCCTGAATACACTTAATCTCTTGTTTATTTAAGACTTCACCCATTGTTACCCGGAGTATGTCTAACTTGAGCGTCGGAGGTGCCTCACAGGGGTTCCCCCTGTGTTGCACACTGACCTCTTCTGTTGTATTTCAGTTTTAAGAGGATTCAGACGACTTGAAGCTGGAAGGAAGAACTACATCTAAACAAATTCAAGGTGTATATAGCAAAAGGGAAAATACGTTCAAACAAATGGCGCCATCCGTGGGACCGGCATAGCCATCGGTCACTCTTACTTCTTTGTTTTTGATTTGATAATTTTTCGAATATGTTGTTGATATACACCCTGAGAAAATTGTAATCTGCTGGAAAAATGAATGGCTAAACTCTACAACATAGCCTAAAGTTGTTAGTCAGAGCCTATCAGTAAGAACCTTTCTAACCATGCATGTTGGAGCATTGAACGCAACAAACTATCATGTTCCATGATTTCTTCCATCTCCACTTGGTATCCAGGTTTTATCGTTTATTCCACTCTCTTACCTATTCGTGTCTATTAAATCTCTATATGGTTGTGAAAGTGTTAAACCAACTAATTATTGTTAAACTTATTCAGCGATTGATCTTCTTGTTAATCTGAAAATAAGATATAATAGCAATAATTTATGGTTCCAGATCTATATTATGAATTTTGACAATAATTTAGTGAGTCGGAACTCCGAAAGTCAGAATTCCGAGTGACTTTCGCCTTCCAAGTCTGAATGACTCATCTTAGATATGTTTTCTATTAAAGAAAAATATAAAATAAAAGAAAGAGAGATAATAGCTTATTTGAAAAGTGACAAACTATATATTTTTACATAAGATGGAAATGAACAAAAGATTTCTTTTTACTCTCTTTAGTACATCATGGACAGTGATGTCTTTTACAAAAACAAAGTGTTGAAGAGACCACTAAATGTTAAAGTTGTAAATCTAAAAGGGATATAGGATTTCACCTCACACCCTAGTCAAAGAGATGTAGGACAACACTCTGACTTATGGTCCCGAAGTCTGATAACCAAAAAACAAAGTTTCTTACTTGCAATCGAAGTCTTCTGACTTCCATGTTTGAATGATATTCTAATCAGAATTTCTTGACTCTTGTTCCTTAATTTCTAATTATGTTTTCATATAATAACATTCTTGCATCAACTTCAAACATCTTGTAAAAATCATCCACCGTTTGTTAAAAGCATTCTGCCCATGGTGGAGACATTCTGGCTTTCGAGGAACATTCCCTCCGAAGGAAGCTTCTTGCATTTTGATAGATAACCTCAGTTTACACCTTCTGACCCCTTAGTCAGACTCCGACCAACACCTTAGTCAGACTCCAGCCAGCATGTACCTTCTGACCCCTTAGTCAGTATGCCGCCCAACACCTTCTGACCCCTTAGTGGGACTCTGACCAGCACCTTAGTCAGACTCCAGCCAGCACCTTCTGACCCCTTAGTCAGTATGCCGCCCATACACCTTCTGACCCCTTAGTCAGTATGCCGCCTAGCACCTCCTGACCCCTCAGTCAGAGCTCCGACCAGCAACTGCTGACCCCTTAATCAGTATGCCGCCCAACACCTTCTGACCCTCAGTCAGAGCTCCGACCAGCACCTTCTGACCCCTGCCTTTTGACTCATTAGTTAGAGTCTCCAGAACCAGATCTTTCGATCCTTCAACCAAAACATTGAAGCATGCCATATGAGTTCTGACTCCTCAGTTAGATACTCAGAAGCATGCCTTCTGACATAAATCCTTTGACTTTTTTTTTTTTTATCTTTTAGTCAGAACTTATGGATATGACCTTCAGGTAGTTGATCATACTCCATTACTTGAGACCATGTATATCTCTGTTAAAAACATTAACACTTGACTTGATTACCTTTTAACGTTAACCTAGAACCCTTTTGAGTAAAATCTTCTGAACCTAGTAGGTCATTCATGTAAGTTTGTCTGCCTAAAGCATACTTCTATTCATTTTTGATGATTTCTCACACGACTCTTATTCTTAATAATGTTTTATATAAATAATACATTTTCCAAACTTTATTTGAAAATCTATGTTGGAATGAATACCGTAACTCCATTACTCAGGTCACAACCTTTAGTTGCCTACCTAAAGCATACTTGCTTACACAACTCTAGCCATTTAAAGACTAATATACAACACACCTAAAGATCAATGATACGATTGATTGACTCATCTCATGTTATTTATTACCTTTGCTTCTATTGGTTAAGTTGAACATCATCCGTAGGAGGTCCCTCTGATTAGATGACTTGTTACATTTCCGGGAAGTGATATTTGATTTTTCAAGCAAAAAAAAAAAAGAGAGAGAGAATGGGGAAGCATATGATGACTCTTAGAAGCAATGTTTTATTCATATTTCTTTAAAGCTTTCCCAATTTGACATTATTGTGTAGTGAAGCTTAGGCATATGTACCTACATAATTAACATAATCATATTCCATTTAGCACTTTTTACCTATAGATTTTTTGGCAGTTACCTTCGACGCTACAATCTTTGGAGAAATGATTAATTGCCTTGTGTGTAATCTAGTAGAACTCTGACTTCCTCTCATCTAGTGAATCAATTTTGATTTGTCAAAAACAAAAAAAAAGGGGGGGGGGGAATGAGTATAATAGCTCTTATGAAAAATCTTATTCAAATTAGCTTAGAGGCTTCTTAATCCGATTTTATTCATCATATGGTGTCATTAAACCCATATCCAAACATAGACCTCTTAGCAAAACCTCTATGATCCTTCGTCTAGTCTTTAAACGTGAAATTCCCTCTGAGTAGAGTCCCTCCGAATCCCTTCTTAATGGAACATTCAAACCTTTGACCACTTCGAGTCACAGTTTTAACGTATATTGGTCATACCGTTCATTAGATTAATTATTCATATGCCACCTTTAAATGTATTTCTATACATGGCTCCGATCATATTAACGACATCATACTCATTTGCATACCCTCAGCTATCTTGAGTCAAACCAACTAGTCATACTTTAATTCATACCTATTAAACATTAGCTACATTTCTTGTTTGTAATATCGGCTTCATTCTAACTGTCACCTAAATATTTTGGTCAAATTAATATCAGTCTCCATTAGCCATAGTCTGATTTCTTTACCCCCGAATAATTTACACACTAAGGACCAACTCAATACTAATACTACATTTGTTTTTCGATGCACAATTTAACTCTCTAAACATGTGCCAGAAACCTCTGAGTTATGATTAACTCCTATTGGTAGAATATGATATATATACATTTTGTAAAAATTGTAGGTATAGAGGTAATTTATATAACCTCATTTAGTTATAGGACTTGTCTAAGTTTTTTTAACACATACAATACCAAATTGCCTTATGTAGTAGGCAATATTGTTATACTTGCTACTAATATGTCATGGTTATATGTCACATCACATCAAAAGTTAATATACTTCAAAGTATTCTTTAGCTAATGACAGTAAAGTCTGACTTTCAACATCTACCATTTAGTCAGTAAGCATTTTCTCGATCTTCTAGTTGTGCTAGCCCTACATTTGGTCAGCAAGTGTTACATCTGTCAACTTCTAAAACAAACATTTCAATGGGTTACAAACTCACATTTAGAAGAAACATACACCTTATCCCGATGAGTCAATGAATGCTCATGAGCACCGATGTTGAGTATAAGTATAACTAGTCGATGAACAAGACTTAGCCACTAGTCTTACAGTCATGAAACTTTACATCAGGACGCCTTGTGAAGGCCAAATTGTAAGTGATGTTTAATCTCGGAATATATTTCTGAGCCGAGCTCCAACCCGTACTTAGCATTGAACCATGATTTTTAAGACACTTAGCATTTTACTTCACACATTACAAATATACTTTGTGGGTTATCATTTTCTTTATTTTATTTGTCAACCATTTTTAAGAAAAAGTATTCATACATAGGGATACAAAGTATGAGACCGACTCATATGATTGTTTTACAATATGTTATATCTCTACAAACCTATAGTTGACACGTTATAAATCAGTATCTTCTAGCATTTGGCACAACTTAAGTTTTGGAACCATCAAAGCCTTAGTCATGGAATACCGATTCAACTTCAGATTCCAAGACTCCAACTAGAGTTCACACTCCAACTAGGTTCACTCTGGCGTTCGATCACTAAACCTCCAGTCAAGTGACTTCCTAGGTGTAGTTGTTCGACCGTATTCATTATAGTTAAGGTCCTTATATCTGGTATTCATTGTACACCTAATCTCTCCCTACAGTCTTACTACATTATAATGGTAACTTAAACCTTGGGACCGGTACCTTTGATCTTAAACCTCTCATTTTGAGTCACAACCTCTGCCTAATGCATAACATGTCGTGTCTCATCAATGAGACAATATAAAAATAATAAAATTTCCAAGGACATACCAATGTTACGACGGTATTTATTTATTTCCTATATCTATAAACACATGCACCAATATAGATATTTTACTTTCAAAAGGAAAATGCTTACAAATTTAGCATACACCATGATATACATTTTTTTTTGTTTTCTAAAAAAAAAAAGAAAAAAAGGGAGGGGGTGAATATGTATAGATAGAGTTTTGTTGTATTTATATAGTTACCACTAACAAAATAAAGAAAAAGTAAGCTCCAAAAGTCACTCATCAGGGCCATTTTAGTAATGTTCTAACTTTTAGTAGTAAGTTTCCTTCGCCTTCTGGTAGAATTCGTTTGATCATCGTTAGAAGTCTACTAAGTGTTCCTTCTGCTAAGAGTATTAGAGTCTGACCTTAAGCCTCTAACTTTAGTCTGCAAGTGATAACTCTAACCTTTAATGTTCTGGACTCCAAACAGCAAGTGTGAACTCTAATTTACCTATTTCGAGTTATTTTGAAACCATCATATATTTGAACATCTTATTAGATCTCACTCTGGCCTCCCTTTGAGACAACCTACCCTCTGGGGGACATGTTAGCATTATATACACATGTTATATCCGATATACTCAACTCAATATACTATATATGTATGTTAATAATATTAAATGTAGCATTACTATTTGAAAATATTATCAATTTAAGTTTTGTCATTTTAGTTCAGTACTACTAATGGTGTAGTAACCTTGAACTTCGGGACTGTCACATATTACAAGTTTTATACAAAAAAATCACATAGACAAAAACATAAGATAAAATGGAGTAGTAACGTTGAAGAAGTTGGATCTCCTTTCCATCGGTGTGTTACCTTCCAGTCAGAGGGCACCACGTTGGAAAGAAGAGCTCCGCTCTCCTTCCATATTCTGTGTTAGTCTCCAATCGGCGACTACACTCACTCTTTCTAAAGGTCGAGTTTGCTCCCTTGCTAAATTATACTGACTTTGGTCACCATATCAAGATAGAAATGAGACAAGGTGTATGTTTCTCCAAATGTCTAAAGGAAGACTTCTTACAAATGAAGATCCCCTTATGAAAAGGAGTGACCAACTTATGCCCTACGTCTAATTCCACCTCGTAAATCTCGGAAAGCTAACTTATTCTTAAGATAATATATATGTCCTTTTGGACTTCGGATCCATCATCCTCATTTATGAACAAACCTCTAGTAGGAGCTTGTTCCTTATTGTGTCGACACCAAGATGCTTATTGAACACTTTCCATCAGGAATGTGTTCCTCGCACTTCTTGAACACTCTTCATCAGGAGTCTGTTCCACCCTGCATATTGAACACTTTTTATCAAGAATGTGTTCCTCGCACTTTTTGAACACCCTCCATCAGGAGTCTGTTCCACCCTGCATATTGAACACTTTTTATCAAGAATGTGTTCCCCGCACTTTTTGAACACCCTCCATCAGGAGTCTGTTCCACCCTGCTTATTGAACATTTTCCATCAGAAATTTGTTCAACGCATTTCTTGAATATTTACCGTCGGGATTCTATTCCGCCTTGTTTATTGAACACTCTCTATGAGTTAGTTCATCACACTTATTAAGTCCATTAGGAGTTTGATGGCACACTCTTGGGTTTTGTGGTCCAAAATAAAATCATGTATCACTTCAATATCAATAAATATATAAAAGAAAATAATATGTATCAGTCGTGACTCTTGACCATGCCAAACACTCGGACTGGGGTGCTGGTTGGTATGGGTAAATCACCCACTAGTGGAATCTTGATATTGATTGACAGAGTAAGGGAGGGCAGTTAGATTGGTTTCAGACGGGCCACTTCGAGTAGCGCAGTTAAAGGTCAAACCTATATAGTAAGGGATCCCCGCTTAAAAATAAAATCGGCCGGATAATACTCACAGAGACACGCGGAGAGAATATGAAGCCGCCATCTGGCTGCCGCAGCATGATTATGACGTCAGGAGCAGTTAGGGCTCATACCGCCGACGCAGACGAGTACTTGTCTTTCTTTTATCCATTTGATCCAAAATAAAAACATCAATAAAATTTTCCCACTTACATCGGAGTCGTGAGGCTCAGACTTCTAGAACTTTAGACTCGGGGCGCTGGTTTATGGGTAAATATTTATCCAGTAAGGAAATTCCAAGAAACTCTTTTTTGGAAAGCCTTCTACCTAATACTGTCCTCGTGAGTCAAGTAGGTTGTTGACTTGAGGATGCGGACAAGCAGATGGAGCTTGTGAGAAATGGAGGCGCCAGACGCCAACCTGTCCCAGAAGCCGTCACTAGTAACCTCAGAAGGGCCTCTTTGATATCCGGGTTATGGTCTTGTCTTCCCTGCTTGGCTTAGAGGCCAAGAGCAAGTTAAGCAAGAGAGGCTATAAATATCCTCTCCTTCTCCATAAAGAAGGTAGAGCCCAAAATATATACACTTCCAGTGAATACACTTTAATACTTGTTTATTAAGACTTCAACCATTAGTTATACCCGAGTTATGTCCAACTATTGAGCTCCGCAGGATGCCTCACGGGGTTCCCTCCCCCTGGGTTGCACACCTGACTCTTCTGTTGTATTTCGTTTTAAGAGGATCAGAACGACTTAAGGAAGGAAGAACTACATCTAACAATTCCAAGTGATATAGCAAAAGGGAAATACGTTCAAACATAGGCTCCTTTAATTTTGTATCACAAATCCCGTAATTCAATTTCAAAATCATTCTTTTCTTTCTTCCGCTATTTTGCTTTGAATTAAGAATGTCCAACCTTGGAAAGAACCCGCGACAGCAACACCGCCGATTATCGGAAAGATGGGTCCTTACACCGTCTTCGTTACTACTCTGCCTGATGCATCTTCTTTTTCATTTCTAATCACCAAAAAAATTACAATCCTCCGAGCGTCCGATTCAACAGCCGCCGCCGTTGACAAGAAAAACCACTCGCAGAAAGGAGAACCCCACGGGAGAAAGAAAACCACAGTCGAGAAGGAGAGACCACGACTAGAAGAGAACCGTTGAGCAGTGCCCAAAATGGGAGCATGAAGGTGACAAACTCAAAATTTCTTCTCAATTCTTCTATAAGGGGAAAATGTGGAAGGGAGGAACGGAGAATTTCGATTGCGCGTTGAGGAGTAAGGGGTACGTTTGGGAAAGGAAGTGCAAAAGCGCTTTTTTTTTTTTTTGGAAGGGAGGGTAATTGTTGGAAAGTAGTATGTGCCTGATGGGAACACATATGGTTGTGTTTAGGTCACCGACAACTAGTTGGGTTATTCAAGTTTATAGTTTTAGGAAAAAAAACAAGGGCATTTCATGAAAAGTGAAAACTTGTTTTAGTTGATGGAGTTTTTTGTTTTAAAGAAAAATAAGATGGGTGGAATTATAATACATCGAAAACTAGGTTACGGTTAGAACAAGTAGAAGGAGGGGAGCAGACGAGCGAGCTATACAAAACCTATGGCGGACGCCGGTCACCTGAACTATGCAGACGTGAGGATATGAATAAGTGGTGCCGTTATAGCTGACGTGATTTTCCATGATCACCACGTTGTTCCTGGTCTTAGCCTACTACATTGGTTGTCCCATATATTCTCCCTGAAGGACAGTGAGCACCCGTTAAAATGTGTGGTGGAAATTTTCATAATCAATGAGTCGAACACTCACATATTACAGTTTCGTTAATAGGGGTGCATGGGACGTCTATTCAGATAAGTACGACACTCAACAAAACTACTCGTCATGATAATGAATCGGGCTCCGTGACGGAATGTTTTTTTTCGAGTCCACTAATCTATATCAGTTTGTTCTTAGTCCACTTCTTAGGTCTCCGTCCCGCCTGCTCAATCATATGGTGTATCTTGCGTTTTAAATCACATTATATACAAAAGAGTTACAAATACCGGAATTTTTCATTATGTCTTATATGCAGTTAAGTCAATTTGTTTGCTTCGCAACAATTGATGGTTATCGTTGTTTAACAAGAATTTATCTATGCCAATGGAGCATAAAATTGTAATATTTCACATCCATAGTCTATGAGCCATTTGCCATTCATGGTACCCCTTCTTTGGTAAGTCTTTACAAATGACCCATTGGACATATCACACCCATTTGAATATCACTTGCGCCTAATAGAACAAAAGAATATGGAATCTCTTGGTGTAAAAAAAATCATAAAGTTGTATCATTTTTGTGATCAAAATCCTAAATATTTTTCATTGCACAAAATTCTCCAACCTTTCATTTTTATATAAACTTTTTTTGCATAAATATCTAAACAAGTTTTCATTTTTAAACTTTTTTTGCATAAATATCCATTATCTAACAGTTCATTTTTATATAACTTTTTTTTTCTCTTGAAAACTATAATGAAAAATGACTCTTTTTTAAATAATACAAAGAACTCAAACCATCAACAAAACTACGCAATGTGACAAACAAATAGCTGTTGAATTCATACCATGCCGCATAACCCACACAAAAAAGTGTGTAAGTACATAAATTCTTCAACTATTATCCCATGTACCTAGATAACACCTTGGAGTGCGTCCTGGTAGAGGTACAAATTGATTATAGTTTTATTACAAGACACTGTTGACAAATGCACTCCCCTGCTTGCAACCCCGTATGACTGTTTTTTGTTAGAAGAATCGACTCCAATCAAGGGTACAGTGTTACTCTCACATACACTTATACACGGTTGTTTGGTGAGAGAATTTCCTTCCGTGGACACCCTATCAGTAATAACTTTCCGCTAGTGTGTATATTAAGAACAGGATCATACTAAGAAAGACTACCAACACTCAAAAATTGGACACGTAGGTTACTGTTATCTGTTTATTAGGTAAAAAACCATAAGTTCCTTTTGACAACAAAAGTATTGAGACCAATTTCAACTAGAAATGTTTTTATTTATGATGCATTTTTTGGTAACACAATTACATTTAATTTTCAAGTAATACCACAACAATTGACGATGCAGTAATATCGAATATAAGAATAGACATACAACAACATACACGTGTGGATCAAAAAGGTAAACATGAGGATTAGAAGCGAACATTGATCCTTTATATTATTGAAATTGAAACACGTGAAACATGCTGAAAATGTTTTTTTATTTTTTTAATTTTAGAGATGGGAGAGGAAGGAAACAAGAGTGAATTGCAGCATGGGTTTTAATTGCCCTTTTGAATTTTTTAAAGCCATTAAGTAACTTGAAGTTGATTGGCATAGAAGGTCCTTTAACTAGTCCCCAAATTGCAGATAAGCCTTTTTTGTCAAAACGTGGCAATCGGGTGTTTATTATCCGAAAGTTGCATCTGTGGTCCTTTTTGACGGTAATTTCGTCCAGTTTGGCCGTTAAAGCCCTACACGTGCCTTGCACACTAGAGCAAACATGTAACATCTCCCTCTATTTTATTGACCGTCGCTTCGGCCAAACAGCACTATTCACTTCCGATGAGAGCTACTGCTTCCCGGCGAGAGAAAAAATGTAGGAGATGACGACGAGGGCAAGCATAAGAAAGAGCTGTACCAATTCGTGTCTGGTGAAAAGTCGACCCATGAAGAATATGGTATGTTTCTTGTGTAACAGATTATATCGACTCAAAACCAAATGTCTCTGTAATGGGAAGTTTGTTTTTAATTTTTTGCACTGGGTGAGCAAATTACTTAACCATCGGATGGCACGAATGGGGAGTTTCCTAAGTGTCTAAATAGAAAGTACTTAATGGTAAGATTAATTACATTGACCAGTGATATGTAAGTTTGCCTGTGTTAGAGTTAGATGATGTTTTAGAGGATTTAGGCTATGATAACGAAATGCGAAGTGTGTACCATTTTCAAATTGGACTTGGGTTAAATGCTCTTGGAAATGATCAAGATGTTTTGAAGTGGCCAAGTTGTAGGTGTAACAAAAATACGTTGAACTATTACTGAGTTTCCCACCAATAAAGTGCCACTTATGTTGGGAAACTAGTTTACAGTGTGTGTCAACCCTGTTACGTGTTACGCTCTCGACCTGTTAGTAGATTTTAATGTAAACTCCACAGTTCTGCTGCTATTAAAACTCGAGACTGCCGTGTGAAAAGTTCAGCGGCCAGAGCAAATCAACTCAAGCTGCTCTTGTTGCTGTCAAGTGATCAAGCTGCTCAAACAGTTTCATAAACAAAAGTGGCTGATTTTCAGGAAAAAGATTATTACATGAAGATTCCAGCATATCTACTATCAGAGAAGGTCATTATTCGTCAGGAAACAATCAATAAGCAATATAAAACATAGAAAGAGTTCTTTTCTATGTATAGGGTTTTTTGGCATATTTGAGTCTGTCATTGATTTATTGATAGATTTCATAAGCCCTCGTAAGGTTGTACAACCCTAAGAAAAGGTCTGTTTCGTGGTCTAAATCAAACAGATCTAAAAAAAAAAAAAAAGGAGGTGATTATAATCATGAAGATCAGCAATACAAACCGTTCTGCTTATTGAATTGTGTTTATCGCTATTTATCTGAACCTTTTGTTAACATAAATTAAGTGTTATCTGCCGGACAAATCTTAATTAAAGACTTTGATTCAAAGCAAGATTATTGATTTATACTCTGACAATTCAAATCAGTTAGTCTTGGTTAAGTATGTTTTAGATGCCTGACAGTGGGTGCATATAAAAGCCACAGGTCGTGCTTTGTTTTTTTCATGTCGAAAACTGTTGCTTTTAAATTTTAATATGTTTTGGCAATGGAATTTTGAACAAACAGCAGACAGTGGGATCTGGGAAGGACTCAAGTGCCTATGCTCAACACCACTGAGTTTTGAGATGGTGGAAAACTCAGGATTCACTCACGCATATCATTCCATTGATTATGCCACTAGGGAAGCGGTGTGGAATTGTCCTCCTCGTAGTTGACCAAGAACTGAGAGTGAGGGAAACCAAGTCAAAACTCCTCCAAAAAACTGAACTTGAAAGGAAAAGGCTAGAAAGGAATAAGTGAAAGCACTACACTTTTACAAATAGTCCATCCTATGCTTATCAACATCCAGTTCAAAAAGTTTTACGACGTGCTCATTTCTCTTGGAATGCCTAGAGAAGAGGTTTGGCTGGTAATGCCAGTACCAAGAGAAACCAAAAGGGATCCTTGAAACAGCAGTCGAAACTTTCTGGGTGGCAGAAGGAAAACTCGTACTCAAATTTTGACGGGATGTCATTTTTTCACAACTGATAGTGAAGAAGGAAACGAAGTTGGGCAAAAGTCAATCTGGATCAGATGAAGTCCAACAGAAAGTTTCTCAGATCTCTTGGATAGAAGGACAGCATGGCTGCACAATGGGAGAAACAAAAGCAACTCTTGATGAGATAGAATGGATGATCTGTATAAAACAGTCTAAGAGTGTTTTGAAGGATGATTGAGTGCTAAAAAAAGAAATCCTTTTCTTAAATCACATACGTGCTCTTCTGTCTTCTGAAAATCTGAATAACGTGATTCGTTTTACAGGTGGTGATGGCGACTCTGCGGAACTCCTATGAGCTTTTGTTGCATGATGCTTAATGTTGCTCTAAAATGTTGAAGACTTGGAGCAAATTCATCAGATGATCTTGAAGAGATGGATTAAAGTGGCAACATGCAATGCTGACCATGAGACCAAAGAATTTCTTAAATAAAAACTGGGAGACCAACGTTTCAAGGCCAGAACAGAAGCAATACCCAGCACTTGTGATAATCAAAAGTTGAATGCTAATAAATGTCATAAAGTTTGGTCACTTTGCCAGAAATGTAGATCTCAAGGTCAACAGCCATCAAGGACGTCACAGCCCATTCAAACATCATCATCAACAGCACTTGTCCTCTCAAGAAACAATGTGTTTGACGGAGTGATCAGACAGAAGAAGAATTTCAAAATTCAGAGCTCTAATGGCAAGAACATACAAATGTGCTCCGCCACTGAACGACCATCTGATGGTACATTCGTAACACTCTGTTTCATATCATGCAAAAAATGGTTAATAAACGTACAGAGATCATTAAGAGAGGAGGCCATGTTGAAAACACTCTAGCTCAAGATGGAAGAAAGAAGATATTATACTAGCAAGCCAAGAAGATTCTGGAAAAAACAGATCAATGATTATAAGGATAATGAGATTCAAATGGGTTATGATAGAAACTATCATGAATGGGAGAAAAAGGAACTCAATAAGAAAATAGAATCTCTGAATAAAAAGGTAGAAGAAACTGAACAGAAGGTGTTAGAGGCTAATGAGAAACTGGAATCTGTTAACATAGATCTAGGTAACTTAAAGTTAGCAAATCAAAAGCTAGAACACCTAATGGAAGTTCAATTCAAAGATAGAGTCAAATCTCAGGTCAATCCCAAAGAAGGAATAGGATACAGAGCTACTCCACCTCCATATAATAACAAGTATATTCATCCAATGAGTGAGGTTGCTGATAGACTTGTCAATGAACCACTAGATGAGTCTATGACTATTGTAGATCCTATCCTTGATAACAGTCCTGAATTAAAAGAAGATAAGAGTCAAAATAGAGACTGTGACACAAAGAGTGCACCCATAGAAGTCCAAGCTTCTAGTAAGAAAGGAAAAGAGAAGATGAGTGTATGCAATGCTACTCCACAAGTTTCTGTACATTCTAACTTTAACACTGCATCTTCATCAAAAGGAACTAAAAGAGGTAAAACTGTTTCTATCTGCACATGCCAAAAGCATGGTGTTCAAAAGTTTCCTAAACAACAGCAGGTAAGAGGGAACCAGAGAAACAAGAACCAGAAATTGACAGAAAAGTCTGGTGTTCCAATTCAAACTGTCAAAAGATGCTTTCACTGTGGAAGGAAGAATCACTTAGCCAAGGATTGTTTTTACAAACCAGCTGTTGCAAAACAGCCTGTGCATCACACAAAATCAAATCCTAAACAGGCAAAGCACTCAAAAGTGAAACCTTCCACAGCAGCTCCAAAGAGAACAGTTGATCACAGATTCTCAAAAGTTAATAAAAAACAGTCCACACATCAAAAACAAGTTTTGGCAAAGCCTAAATCAAGTTTTAAACAAATATGGTGTGTCAAGGACAAATCTGTTGCTCAAACTGCTAATGCAAAAGATCAGACTGCTAAGTCAAAATCTGATGCTGTTAGTGCAAAACAGAAACTGTTAGCACTACAAACACAGCTCCAGCTGCTGGGCATCAAACTGGAGCTGCTAGTGAATCATCTGAGACTGTCAGAAGAAAAGATGATCAAAATAATTGGATACCTCATATTATCACTAAATACTCTCCAAAGACTCCATCAGTAGATCTCACCAAATACAAGAAGTCAAAAACAGTTTTTAGTTATGTCAATGTACAAGGCCAACCCAAAACCAATTTGGTTTGGGTTTACTCCACTACTAACTAAGCTGTTATTTTTGCAGGGCAACCACAGGTCTCCTCATAGGACAAGATGGCATCTGGACAGTGGATGCTCTAGGCACATGACAGGCAATTCTGAATGCTTGTCGAATTTCAAAGGATTTGATGGAGGTTTTGTTGCGTTTGGAGGCAACTCAAAAGGAGGTAAGGTTACAGGTAAAGGTACTGTAAATGCAGGCAACATGACATTCCATGATGTTTTGTATGTTGAACAGCTTAAGTACAATTTATTTAGTTTCTCTCAAATCTTTGACAAACAAAACATTGTTCTGTTCACAGATTCTGAGTGCATTGTTCTTTCAAAGGATTTCAAAATTCCTGAAAATCTTGTTTTACTTAGAACACCAAGAAAGGACAATGTTTACTGCCTGGACACAGCTCTCTTGACTAAATCAAATACTTTAAGCTGTTTAATATCCAAAGCATCATCAAATGAGTATGCTCTTTGGCATAGAAGGATGTGTCACATGAACTTCAAGTCCATGAATGATTTAGTTAAAAAGAATCTGGTAAGAGGATTACCACAAAAGGAGTTCATTTGTGATGATCATTGTGTAGCATGTCTTAAAGGTAAGCAACACAAAACTTCTCATAAGGCCAAAGAATTAAATTCAATCTCATCTGTTCTTCAGTTGTTACATATGGATCTATTTGGTCCAACATCTGTTTTGAGTTTGAATAAAAGGGCATACTGTTTAGTCATTGTTGATGATTTCACCAGATTTACTTGGGTTTACTTTCTTAGGTCCAAAGATGAAACTGCTGAGCTTGTTAAGTCTTTTATCCTTAAGATAGAAAACCAATCCAATTCCAAAGTTAAGGTGATAAGATCAGACAATGGAACTGAATTTAAAAATCAAATTCTAAACAGTTTCTGTGAGTCAAAAGGTATTGCTAGACAATATAGTGCACCAAGAACACCACAGCAAAATGGTGTAGCTGAAAGAAAGAATAGAACATTAATTGAGGCTGCTAGAACAATGTTAGCTGATTCCAATCTGCCTATGACTTTCTGGGCAGAAGCTGTTAATACAGCCTGTTATGTTCTAAATAGGGTTCAAGTAGTTCAATCACAAGGAAAAACTCCCTATGAGCTATCCCACAACAGAAGTCCCCTAATAGCTTTCTGCAAGCCGTTTGGATGCCCATGTACTATTCTTCACACTAAGACTCACTTAGGGAAGTTTGAGAGTAAGGCTGAAGAAGGATTTTTTGTAGGATACTCAACTCAAAGCAAAGCCTATAGAGTATACAACAGTGTGTCTAAAACAATTGAAGAAAGTGCCAATGTTGAATTTAATGAAAATACTGCTAACATCAAAGGCACTGGTCCTGATTGGTTATTTGATTTAGATTCACTAACAAATTCTCTGAGCTTTGATGAGTTTACTGCAGAAGCTGATGCATACAGGGTTGAAGCTGCTAACACAAATTCTCATGCTGCCAATACAATTTCTCATGCTGTTGGCACAAAGTTTCAGACTGCTGCAGATTCAACAAGTTGGGATGATTTCACCACTCTACCACTTATGTCATGTGATCCTCCAGGGATCCTGAGCACTCAACATGATGCAAATCCAGACACTGAAGTGCCATTCCCAAGTCCTGACAGCACAGCTCAAACACAAAAGGAAACAGCTCCAGTTTCTAGGCTAGCAGTCCCAACAGCTTCTCAAGCTGTTAGCCTAGAAACTCAAGCTGTTCCAGAAACTGAACCAATCACTGGTTCTGATGGAGATGACACAAACCTTGGAACGTCCTTCCAAACAGAGAGAGAGCCCACACTAAGAGTTCATAAGTATCACCCTCTCAATCAAATACTGGGTGATCCAAGCACTCCTGTTCAAACAAGGAAGATGGTTCACAATGAGACTGCTGTTGCTGAACAAGCAGTTCCAGAATTCAGCCTAGCTGCTTTTGAACATGCCTGCTTCATGTCTCAACTAGAACCTAAAAAGGCATCAGAAGCACTAAAAGATTCATCCTGGATTGAAGCTATGCAAGAAGAGCTTTTACAGTTTAAAATTCAGAATGTATGGACTCTGGTGGATATTCCTAAAGGTAAGAGAGCAATAGGTACAAGATGGGTGTTCAGAAACAAGAAGGATGAGAGAGGGATAGTCATCAAGAACAAAGCAAGACTAGTAGCACAAGGGTACACTCAAGAAGAAGGAATAGATTATGATGATGTCTTTGCTCCAGTAGCAAGAATTGAAGCCATCAGACTATTTCTAGCATATGCAAGTTTCAAAGGATTTAAAGTGTATCAAATGGATGTTAAGTCTGCTTTCTTGTACGGGACAATTGAAGAAGAAGTGTATGTGTGTCAACCTCCTGGTTTTGAAGACTACAAGTATCCAGACAAGGTGTACAAGCTAGACAAAGCTCTCTATGGTCTTCACCAAGCCCCCAGAGCATGGTATGACACACTGTCCTCATATCTTCTACAGAATGAATTCAAGAGAGGCACTCTGGACAAAACACTTTTCACTAAATCCATCAAAACTGAGATTCTTCTTGTCCAGATCTATGTTGATGACATCATCTTTGGCTCAACTAATGATAGGTTGTGCAAAGATTTTGAGGCCCTAATGCACAAAAAGTTTCAAATGAGTTCAATGGGGGAACTCACATTCTTTCTAGGGCTGCAGGTCAAACAGAAGCCTACTGGTCTATTCATAAGTCAATCAAAGTATGTCAAAGACATACTGGAAAAGTTTGGCTATCAAGACACAAAGGTTGCAAGCACTCCAATGGATCCTCATAAACAGCTCCATACAGACAAAGATGGCATAGATGTGGACATTCATCTATACAGATCCCTTATAGGATCTCTCATGTATCTAACATCTTCTAGACCTGATATAATGTTTGCTGTCTGTGTGTGTGCCAGGTTTCAATGTTCACCAAAGGATTCTCACTTGGTTGCTGTTAAGAGAATCTTCAGATACCTTAAAGGCCAACCACATTTAGGCCTATGGTATCCCAAAGACTCTCCTTTTGAACTAACCGCCTATTCTGACAGTGACTATGGTGGTTGCAACATTGACAGAAAATCCACAACTGGTGGATGTCAATACTTAGGAGCAAGACTGGTCTCTTGGCAATGCAAAAAACAAACAACTGTCTCCACATCGTCCACTGAAGCAGAATACGTAGCAGCTGCAAGCTGCTGCTCCCAGGTAATGTGGATTCAAAATCAGCTAAGAGACTATGGTATGAATTTCTTATCCACTCCTATTTATATTGACAATTCAAGTGCCATTAGCATTGTGCAAAACCCAGTGAAATTCCCAAAAACCAAGCATATAGAAATCAGATTTCACTTCATCAGAGATTGTAATGAAAAGAAGTTAATCCAAGTTACCAAAATACATACAGATGATCAGCTAGCTGATCTATTTACAAAACCTTTTGATGTAGGAAGGTTCACTTTCCTAATATCAAACATTGGTATGGTAAACATGGATTAATTGGTTTCTATTATTATCAACTCAATATGCTAATTTAAGGGGGAGACACTGTTTTATTGAAAAGTTGCACAATTTTAACACTAACAGCATGAGTCTTTTCTCATGCTGCTAGTTCATTTTCTCGGACTGCTAGTTATTTTCACTTGATCAGTCAAAGTGTGCAGGGTATTTAGGTAATTTTTCAAATGTGTGCGCGGGACCTAACCTTTTCGAAACCTTTAAAGGTCCCAGTTTCGTTCAGTTGTAACTACCAGTTACATATTCTTCTTCCACGGCCTTCTGTTTTCTCTCTGAACGATACACACACTCTTTTCAAACCCTAAACCCCAAACCGTCGTTTCTTGATCAATGGAGTTCGTAAAAGAACACAACTGCCTCCCATACACCCTGAAACACACTGACCTTCAACCGTTCCATGAGATGATGGACTTCCTCAGGCACTCCCATATCCACTATGCCCTCAATATTAACCCCACTATATACATATCTCATATTGAGCAATTCTGGAATCGTGCCTATGTTCAAACCATCAATGGAGTGCCTACCCTGACTTCCACAATCGATGGTACTACCATCAATATCACTGAGGAGTCCATCAGAAGTCATCTGCATCTTCAAGATGCCACAGGTATAAAAGACCTATCTCTTACTGCTTTACACTTTGGTCTTCAAAATATTGGATATAGGGGTCCTGCTGATTCTTTTACTTTCTTGAAAGCACATTTTTCTCCTAAATGGAAATACCTTGTGCATATTATTCAGCAATGTTTAAGCCCCAAAAGAACTGGTTGGTCAGAATTTTCTTCAAATATTGCCACTGCCTTAGTGTGCTTTTCTACTGGCCAACAGTTCAATTTTTCAAATATGATCTTTCAAGGAATGTTAAGGCATCATTCCCTGAAGAATGGGAAATTTTTGATGTATCCTCGATTTTTGGCAAAAATAATTGCACACACCTGCACTACTTCTAATTTACATAAGAGGATACATGTTTCCCATAGGCACTCACTATCTTCAATCAAAAGGCTGATAAAGCCAAGTGCCAATTTTGTCAGTATTGATGCTCCATTGCCCTCTGCAATGATGAACATCATCACAAGAAACAGAGGAGAGGGGCCTGAGCAGACACAGCCTAACATTACTGCTTCAACCCCAGGACCCCAACCCACTCCTCATGATACACATATTCCCTCTGATCCTTTTGTACAGCCCAAACGCCCACTACAATACTTATATAAAAGGAAAAGGGGACGAGGAGCTCCTTCCTCCTCCTCCCTTAGACAAGAGCCATATATCCCTGTGCAGGAGGATACTTCTGCACAGAATATCCAAAGGGAACCAATTGAGGACACTCCCAACCTCACTCAGGAGGTGAACATCTCTTCTGGGACTGTTCATATGGGTTTTGTGGCTGGCACTACTGATGTCTCTGCACAAGAGGCACAGGACAGGGCCAACATCTCTAAGACCACACCCATGGCAACAGCATGTGTGCAAACACGAGCTGGAAGTCCCCAGTACCAAGAAAAGAGGGGCCCAGAGGTTTCTACTTCTGGTGTTAATGTCAGTGATAGACCACAAACACCCCTGGTGTTTTCTGATCTTGAGACTAGCCTGCAACTGATGCTCTTAACGGATCCAAAGCTGAAACCTGTTGTAACAATGTTGGAATACCAAATGTCCATCATTGCTGCACAGGGGGCACAAATCTATGAACTCAAACAGGCAGAAGCTGCTCACAATCAGAAACTGACTTATCTACACAAAGGATTTACTCTTTGTGGGAGTAAGCTCATCAAACTAGAGCAATTGATTCAAACCCATGTGGCAAAGGTTGTAGGTCCTTCTGACCAAACCAATGCTTCCAAAAAGGGGGAGAATCAGGAAGTTCCTGAACCAGTCCAAGCAGCTCCAACACCAACAGTCCAAGCAGCATCAACAGCTCCATCCTCTAGGCTAGCAGTCCCAACAGCTTCTCAAGCTGTTAGCCTAGAAACTCAAGCTGCTTCTACAAGAGCAACTGGAGTTGTTATAAGAGAAGGCAGTCAAGCTCCATCTAGTTCAGTCCAAGCTACATCTTCTGCTACAAAAGATAAGGGCAAGGGTATTCTGATTGAGTCTCCAAAGCACAAATTTTCTACCAGAGAAGCCCAGATTGCCTTTGATGCTGAGATTGCCAGAAAGTTAGCAGAAGAACAAGATCAGGCCTTAGACCAGCAAACCCATGCCCCAATGCAAGATGATGAAACCTTAGGAGATTACCTAAGAGGGTTTGTGGTCAAGCAAGGTGAAAGGAAGAGGAAGATGCCAACTGGGCATACCAAGGCTGAGAATAGAAGATTCTTAATCAATTTTGCCGTTGCAGCAGATATTCCAAAGAAGATTGCTCAGTCCATGACTACTGAAAGGCTGCAGGAAATACATGACAAAGAAATGGAGAAAAGAAAGAAAACAAGAGTCTCTTCAGAAGTTCAGCCATTACCAAAAGTTCAACCGTCCCAATCAGTCCAACCATCAACGAAACCAGTCCACCCTGAAGCTGCCAATGCACCTGCTCCCACTGATCAACCTACTGTTTCTATTCCATCATCTGTTAAGAAGGTGATCTTTCAGCACCATTTGCAAAAGGCTATGGAGATAGAAAAGTTGATTGATCAACATGATTTCACAAAGCCAGAAATCAACTACTGGTTTGCTAGGTCTCTGGATGAAAGAAATTTAAGGGTCAAGTTTGTGATAAGGAGAGAGTCTGGACCAGAAGAGGAGTTTGATACATTCTGGCAGATGGTTCATAAGCTGACCAGGGATGAACTGATAAAGATGTACCACATAGGATCTGTTTCACAAGTGAGATCTGATCTTCCACAAGTAAAACAACTTATCAGAGATCTAAGTTCAGTTGCTGATCCTGAATTTGCAAGAAAAGAAGTAGAAGATGCTGAGAAGAAAGGGAAACAGATCAAGGAAGTTCATATTTTTGTCAAATCCAGAACTTACAGAATCACATTCAAAGATGGGTTTGGTATTTTCTTCAATCTCGAGTTTTATAATTTTTCAAAAGATATGCTGCTCCAAATAAAATCAGTTAGGATATCTTGTGATAAAGAAGAGATGAAGAGAGAATTTTTGAAGGCTGTAGATCAGAAGCTTGCACAGTTGTAAGTTTTTGAAAGCCTTGGTTTGTAATAACAGTTTACTTTTTCATTTCCTTATTTGTATAGAACTTAAAGTCTTGTGTAAAGAATTTAAGTTAGGGGGAGATTGTTGGGAAATAGTTTAAGTATACTCAAGCTGTTAGTTTAGACTTCTCAGACTGTTAGTAGATTTTTCATGTAAATACAAAGTTCATGCTGCTAGTTGAAGAAACTCGAGCTGCCAGTGTAAAAGTTCAAGCTGCCAGAGCAAAACAACTCAAGCTGCTCAGTTCATGCTGTCAAGTCATTCAAGCTGCTCAACAGTTTCATAAACAGAATGTGCTGATTTTCAGGGAAGATATCTACACGAAGATTCCAGCATATCTACTATCAGAGAAGTCATAGTCCTTCAAGGAAACACGTCCATAAAGCAATATAAATAGACAGAATATTGTATAGAAGTTACATAGAGAAAGAAGTATTCTGCATTTTTTTTGAGTCTGTAATTGCTTTATTGTTAAGTTTTCTTAAGCCTCTAAGGTTGTAAAACCCTAAGAACAGTCTGTGTTCTTCGTCTAATCAAAACAGATTAGAGGTGATTGTAATCATTGAATTCAGCAATATAAACAGTCTTGATTACTTCTTATGTTTTAAGCTTAATTGATTCTGAAAGTTTTTGTTAAAATAATTAAGTGTTATTCCGCAAACTTCTTAATTAAACTTTGATTCAAAGCAAGATTATTGATTTATACTCTGATAAATTCAAATCAGTTAATCTTGATTATTCATAATTTTCATAATTTTTAGATCCTGACAAAATCCTAAATATTTGGAAAAGGCACAAAATGTTTTACCTGTATTTTATGACATGAATTATATGGGAGCTGGTATTAAATCTTTCTTTTTTGAGTCATCAAAAGAAGTTTTAAACCAAGAAAATGAGAAACGTGTTGCGCGTAAAGATAAAGAAATTTCTTTTCATTATGAACTTAACGAGAGTTATTCTTCTAGAGTACCCACTTTAGAGGAAGATCTCTCGTCAACTTATTCAGAAACTGAATTGAACACTGAAACTGTAAAATCAACTCCTCAACTTTATATTCCTGCAAAAGTTCTTCAACAACAAATCATTGTTTTAGAAAAGGAATTGAAGTCGTCTCAAGAGAAAGCACTTGATCTTCAAGATGCTCTTCTTAAGAGAGAAGAAGAATTGGTAAATCAATCTTTTCAACACACTGTGGAAGTCACTGTCTACAGAGAAAATTTTGAAATAGTTTCACAACAATTGAAAGATCTTTCAAAACAACAAACACTTTCTCATTCCCTAAAAATTCTATGTATGTCATCAGATAAAGGTAAGGCTACAGCTGAATCTTCTTCTATCTTTGTCAAAGGTGAGTGCTCAAAAGTTTTCAAAAATGAGGTTCCTAAAAAGACTCAGATAAAATCCAAGTCTTTTAAGAAACCCACTCACCACCAAAAAGAAAAGTCTGTCAAGTCTAAATCTTCCATGCTTACTGACTCTAATCGTTTTGTTCCTACAGATCATATAAGGAGAGTCCCAAAAACCACCATGCAGGATTTTACAAGTATTTTTGTGAAGAAGGCTTTAATGCCAAGTGAATTTGTTACTAGAGATAGGATGTCTGTAATCTCTAAAGACAATTTGTGTAACAATGTGTGTGACAATGTTTGTAATGATGTACCGAATTCTACTATTCCGTTAAAGTACTCTTTCAAGGATTTGTTTAATCTATGTCCAACTAAATATAGACGACAGGTTCTCGAAATGAATGCTTTTGTGCCTTACCCTGTTAAACGTATTCGGAAAAAGAAAACTAAAAATAGTGCATCATCGGCCACAAAAAAAGTTGAGATGTGTCCGTTGCCAAGGCCCAAAACCAAAGCAACGGTCAAAAAGGTCTCAAAAAGACAAAAACCGAAGGCAATTTCAGCGCCTAAGGTTCCAAAACCCAATAAATCCAATCTTCAATGGATTCCAAAGGGTTGTGCATCCGGACCACACACAAATGCTAGTTGGGATTCTAAATCTGTACACGTGCCATATAAATCTGGAAATCCTAACAAAAAGGGACCCATATTTAGGTGGGTACCCAAGGTTGTGTGATCTTAATGCCAATGGTTCTTGGTTACTTCTGATCAAGACCCGTGCTTCAAAGAAATGGCTTCTAGTTACCTTAGACTAGGACCCGTTCTTTTGCTTGTCGGTTGTGCTTAAACTGACACGTTTGGCTTCTGTGCACACAGCCCAGGACCAGGTCTTAACTCATCATGTTTTCTGAACATCTCGGTTCAGAACACGGTTTGATTGTGAATTAAAAATGGATGTGTTTGAATGCATATAGTTTTTCATTATATGAATTTATGTGTTTTTCAGGCTAAGTCCATTTGGTATATGGATTCGGGTTGCTCCAAGCACATGACAGGAAGAAGAGAATTGCTGTCCAACGTTGTTGAACAGTATTGCGGAACTGTGAAATTCGGGAACAACCATCATGCTCACATAAAAGGATACGGGGACTTAGTTCTAAATAATCTGGTCATCAAGGATGTTGACTATGTTGAGGGGTTATCTCATAATCTTTTTAGCATAGGACAGCTCTGCGACAAAGGACTAGAAGTAACGTTTAGGGCTAAGAACTGCAGTGTTAAGAACATGGATGGAGAAGAAATCTTAACTGGTTCCCGAAAATCTAACCTTTACACCATTGACGTATCTAAGCTTGTAGTGAAGGATAACATTTGCCTACTATCAAAAGCCTCTTCAAAAGACTCTTGGTTGTGGCATCAAAGATTATCCCATTTAAATTTTGATAATATCAACAAGCTGGCTGCTAAGCAATTGGTCAAAGGACTTCCTGAGTTGCGCTACGAAAAGGACCATCTGTGCGGAGCATGTGAGAAAGGAAAAATGAAACGATCATCTCACAAACCAAAGCCCGAACCATCAACAAAAAGAGTTTTGGAGTTACTTCATATGGATTTATGCGGACCGATGAGAACTCAAAGCATAAATGGAAAACAATATGTGTTGGTTATCGTTGATGATTATTCTCGATATACCTGGGTCAGGTTCTTGCGTTCCAAGGATGAAACAGCTCAAGAAATCATTGATTTTATCAAGAGTGTCGAGACCCAACAGCAGCTGTCAGTACAATCAATCAGATCAGATAACGGCACGGAGTTCAAGAACTCGGTAGTGGAGGGCTTCCTTCGATCCAAAGGGATTCAGCATCAATACTCTGCTGCTCGAACACCTCAACAGAAAGGGATCGTGGAAAGGCGTAACCGTACGCTAGTAGAGGCCGCTCGTACAATGCTCACATATTCAAAGCTACCTCCGTTCTTGTGGGCCGAAGTCGTATCAACAGCATGCTATACACAGAATCGCTCCATCATCCATAAGCGCTTTAATAAAACTCCTTACCAACTCTTTTTGAATAAAGTACCATTTATCAAGTACTTACGTGTATTTGGTTGCAGGTGCTATGTGCTGAATGACAGAGACAACCTCGGGAAATTTAACGAAAAGGCGGATGAAGCGATCTTCATTGGATACTCATCCAACTCGAAGGCGTATCGCGCATTCAATACCCGAACCAGAACAGTCAATGAAAGTGTGCACGTCACATTTGATGAGTTGGCTGAACTGGCACCCGAAGTTGATCAATCAGGACCACGCATTACTCAAATGCCTGGAGACTCTTCGAATAAACCCATTTCTTTTTCTTCTTCTGATTTGGTTAATTTATTTGATCCTTTTTATGTTGAATTTTTCGGTCCTAACGCTAGTGTGTCTAATGTTGTAAATAATGAAGGTAATCCTTCCAGTTCAACTGCGCCGCAAAGTTTCTCCGCTCCATCTTCATCAACATACCCTCATCCATCCACATCATCCACCGACACATCCGCAGTTGAATCTACTCCTGTAATACCCTCACATATAATACCAACGATTCTTCCTTCACCTGAACACTCGGAAATTGAACCAGAACCTGTGGTACCATCATTTGAAACCATTGACCATGAATCCTCATCCATTCCCATATTAACCACAGAGGTTCCATCCCGAGCACCCCTTCCTCACGAGATCAAATGGACCCGCAGTCACCCAACAGAGCAAATCATTGGTGACGTATCAACAGGAGTCCAAACTCGTAGGGCATCTGCTAATGAATGTCTCTACGCATCATTCTTGAGTATGATAGAGCCCGCTCGTATGGATGAAGCCCTGACAGATCCGGATTGGATAGTTGCAATGCAAGAGGAACTCAACCAGTTTGAACAGCTAAGAGTATGGTGGTTAGTTCCCAAGCCAAAAGACCGCACAGTCATCGGAACGAAGTGGATCTTTAAGAACAAACGAGATGAGAACGGCATTGTGATAAGGAACAAAGCAAGACTTGTTGCCAAAGGCTACCGACAACAAGAAGGGATAGATTATGACGAGACCTTCGCTCCAGTTGCACGAATCGAAGCAATCAGAATTTTCTTGGTGTACGCGGCACACAAAGACATCAAAGTGTACCAAATGGACGTCAAGACTGCCTTTCTAAATGGTGAACTTAACGAGGAAGTGTATGTTGAACAACCACAACGCTTTGTTGATGCACATAAACCTGACCATGTTTATGTGCTAGATAAGGCCCTCTATGGTTTAAAACAAGCACCTCGAGCATGGTATGATAGTCTTTCGAATTTCCTTATTTCTGTCGGTTTCTCTAAAGGTGTGGTGGACACAACTCTGTTCACTAAAAGGGAAGGCCCACATATAATGCTAGTACAGATTTATGTCGACGATATTATATTTGGATCTACTGACAGTAATTTTTGTAAGGATTTTTCAGCCCTAATGGAGTCCCGGTTTGAGATGAGTATGATGGGGGAAATGAACTTTTTCCTCGGATTACAAGTCAAACAACTTGAGGATGAGATTTTTGTGAACCAATCGAAATATACTCTTGACATTCTCAAGAAGTATAAGTTAGACTCTTGCACGAGTATCGCAACTCCCATGGCCACCAACTGTAAGTTAGACACCGATCCTTCCGGGAAAAGTGTCGATAATTCAACTTACAGAGGGATGATAGGATCCTTACTATACTTGACTGCCAGTAGGCCGGATATAGTGTTTTCAACATGTCTTTGTGCTAGATTTCAGGCCGACCCAAAAGAATCACACCTAACTGCGGTAAAACGCATTTTTCGTTATCTTAAGGGTACACCCGAACTTGGTCTATGGTATCCAAAGGGAACCGATTTCGATCTTACCGCGTTTTCAGATGCTGATTTTGCAGGTTGTAGAGTGGACAGAAAAAGCACGTCGGGAGGAATACAGTTTTTAGGAGATAGACTGGTGAGTTGGTCTTCCAAAAAGCAGAATTGTGTTTCCACATCTACAGCTGAGGCTGAGTATGTAGCAGCTGCAAGCTGCTGCTCTCAAGTGCTGTGGATGAGAACACAATTACGCGATTATGGGTTCTCACTCACCAATATCCCTATTTACTGTGATTCTCGAAGTGCAATTGCCATCTCTTGCAATCCCGTGCAGCACTCTCGAACATAATACATAGATATCAGGTATCATTTTATTAAACATCACGTGGAAAAGGGAACCATTGAGTTATATTTTGTTGGCACGGAATACCAACTTGCGGATATATTTACTAAAACTTTAGACGAACCTCGTTTTCAGTTTTTAGTATCCCATATCGGCATGTTGAATCCGCCTTCCAATTAAATACCAGATATTGTCTTAAATAATTCTATTTCAATCTATCATGATTGAGATTCCTTTATTTTAGAAAATATCTGTTATTTAAATTTAAGGATTATGTCACAAGATTGAAACTCAATATTTCCTTACCTGCGTACATTTTTAATAATTAATGATCCTGATAAATTGATGTGTGAATTGCTCATCACGGAGTGGGATGCAAACAATATCCAGGTTTGTCTGTACTTGAAAGCTTAAAAAGGGTTGTCGCGTTTAAAATCTGAAAAAGAAAAGGAAAAAGGATCGGTATTCATTTGAGGGGGAGTAAAGTTAGGTTTTTAAATTTTATAATTCTGTGTCTCTTTTTATTACTTTTATAGTTAAATTTTTGAATTTTAGGATAGTCTTAATTTTAATTTTAATTTTAAGTCTTAATTTAATAGGTCAGAAAATCACAAAAAGATTTTAACTTTCAAATTTATCAAAAAAGCCAAAAAGAGTTTAGTTTACTTTATTTCATTTTATTTTAATTTCAAAATTAAAGAAAAAAAATACCAAAAATATTTTTTTATTTTTTAATTGGGCCAAAATTTCTTTAATTTTGTTCTTGATTACTTTCTTTAAAAGTCTAAGAAAGTTTTTAATTGAGTGTGTGTTGAGCCCAATCCGGCAGCCCAAATTTCCATTTGGGCGCGGATCCTTGACCCGACCCACGACCCACACGCCTTTAAAAGGGCGGGTCAACGGTCAAACGCCTTACCTTTCTTCACTTTCAAGTTATTTCATCTTCTTCCTCTTCTTTCTCCCGTCGCCGACGACCGCCCGATACCACCATTATCAACCTTCGAAGCTTCTCAACCTTCATTCTTCTTCGTTTTTCTTGTATTTTCCATCATCTGCATCACCAGGTAACACTTTTTTACCTTTATTTCAGTCTTTAACTTAGTATATTACTTGTTTGATTTTCAAAATATTTCTAGTTTTTCATTTCGGTTTTTGCTCATTTTAGTTACTGAAATGTGTTATTTTTCCTTAGTAGAAGTTAGATAAAATGTTCCTTAGGTTGTTTTAGACTAGGATCTGTAATTTCATGCATTTTCATTAACATTCAAACTGTTCACGTTTATTTTTTGCATGAACATTAACTGCACTCATGCAGTTTCGGATGTCCGAATTCGGACCACCACCCGAATTCGGATGTCCGACTTAGACTAGATTCAAAAATTTTCCAAGTACAAAACCCATTTCGGACCACTGTTGATCCGAATTCGGATTCACTGTTGATCCGAATTCGGACCATCACATCAGGGTCAAAATTTTCAAAACTTGAAAAATTGCCTAAGTCTGTTCACCACTGTGCATCCGAATTCGGATGATACCCGGATTCGGTCCTCATCCGAATTCCAGGTACCATCCGAAATTAGGACATATCCATATCATTTCATGCATTTTCACAAGTCACCATCCGAATTCGGACCATGTTCATATCACATCCGAATTCGGACCACCTTCATTCATTTCACTACTCACTTCGGACCATCATCCGAATTCGGTCCCCAGTTTCACCTAATCCGAATTCGGTCCCTCACCTCACCTCATTCATGCATCATTCGATTTCGGACGGATCCGAATTCGATGACACTGTTCATCCGAATTCGGACCATCCGAAATCCAACACTTAGGATTTTTTAAAATTTTTTTCATTTTTCATGTTTTCCATTTCTGCATTTTCATATAAATTAAAAATCACAAAAATAGTTCCATCCAAGTGCACCATTGATTAGAGTTAGGATCAGTGTTTGAGTGAAACGGTCTTATCTAACATCGGTCTCTTAACGATTGACTTTGGACTTTATTAGTGGAATCTTATTCTGCTAATAAAGACCCGATGTTAAACAGATCAGACAATTTCTATTTCACACTCATCTAGACTTCACATCAATGCATTATCATATCAAGTCTTACGATTCTAACTTTGTTGCACTTTGCAGGATAATGGATCCCGCAATCGTTCTCACCATACCCCATCCTCCAATTCCGAATAATAATGCTCAGCTACCCGAGGAATCCATTCTGCCAAGCGCCGAGTTTGTCGAGTTTATCCCACATAACCGACAACTCGACGTCTCCATCCTTCCAAAAGAATCCCAAACCCTTGCCTTTGACATCCTCACCCGCCATCCCATATATTACGCCCTATCGACTGCCATAGCTGTTCCCCAGATTTACCTCCAACAATTCTGGAACAGGCTCCAATACTTAACCGACCCCGAACCTCACTTCACCTCCACCATTGACTGCGTTCCAGTCAAAATCACCACCGCAGCCATCCGTCACATTCTTCGTCTACCCATAGAAGACTATCTTCCCTCCGTTGACTCATTCGACCCAAACCCATCCGTATCTGAAGCCCTCTCTGAAATACAAACCCTAGGGTATGACGGCCCTCTTACCAAACCATCCGACTTCCGCCCCAAAAACCTTCAGTCCCACTGGCGGATTCTCTTCGATGTGCTTAACAAGTGCCTCACAGCCAAGCATTCCGGTCATGACTCGGCGTCGGCCCAGGTATTAGCCATGTTGGTCGCTTTCTCAGGGCTGACCAGCGTACCCTAGAGCTGACTCATCCTATGTATGCACTTGTGTGCATGGAGGTTGATATCTCCCAGCCTCTTCCTTCGAAGGGGCACTGGGAAGGACGAAGGCTTCTATCAGAAGATGGTTTTTGAAGGCAAGTTAGCCTTCTGCCATCATTGTAATCTTCAAGGACATTCACCAACGGAGTGTAGGAAGGCTTTAGCCAAGAAAACCCCTCGTCTTCCTCCTGCATCTACGGCGGTAGCCCCAAAGTTGCCCCTCAAACAAGCCACCTCCACCTCTCTTAATCCTCCAAAGGCTACTATGCCGCTTTCATTTTTGACGAATTACGAAGAGTCCATGCCGAAAGAAGCACCAAGAAAGGCCGCAAGTATGTTCCGTATCAAAGATTCCTTCAACTGATCATCCAGTGTGCAATGGATCAAGATGATCACATACATGAACGTCCGGAGGCTGATGTCTACCCCACAGTGGCAATCCAAAAGCTAACTCTGCCAAAGGGGGCCCCGACGGTATAGGTGATGAAAATTCCTTTATCTACTCTAACAATGTCAAGGGGCACAGAGCGGGTCCGGGCATATATAAGAGAGAATTATCCGGATGAGTCTCAGTCTGAATCGACTGAGACTAACCAGTCCGAAGGTGAGCAACAAGAGAGTGAGCATGAGGGAGAACGGTTGGATGTACAACAATCTATGGGGTTCGGTGAGAGGGAGGTTGAGATTGTAAGGGAGGGAGCTGTAGGTGAGACGGCAGAGACGGCGGATTCTGAAAGAACCATCTCTGTCGTAAGAGCGAGGGATATTCAATCTGAGGGTGAACCAAGCCCTATTAGCCGGACTCCATTTCAAAAGACCGTTAGTCCAGCGGTCGAAACAACCCCCACCATCCACTTGGTTTCCCCTCAAAGGGAAACCACTTCATTCCACGGGGATCTTCCACACACTCCATCGCCCTCTCATTCGGAGAGTGGCGGTGTTGAAAGAGGTCACACTCCTCCCCACGTGACCGAACTTCCTTCGCCCACGATTCCATCCCCACAAATTCACACCGTGCACGATGCCTTTGTGGCATCCCCAAGAGCTGCCTCCGTGGCAGCTCCACAAACTTCCGGATCTGAGCGTCCCGTAGTGGAGCCAGAGATGACGGAAGGAAGACCGGGAGTGGCTCAATCAACGCCGTCCACTTCCGGCCATCTCCCCATCAATCTGGAGATGTTAACGGCAGCATTACGTGCTGCCGGAATGGTTACCCGGGCTGACCTGGACGCCCAAAGGGAGGCCGCAGAGGACCGTCACACCGCCCTTCTTTCTCTTATCAAGGGTAAGAGTGTCGCCTCCGAAGCTGGCCCCTCACCAGGATCCCATTCAGTCCATCTTCAAATAGCCGAGCTCTCGGACAAGATCGATGCTCTCAATCGTCTAATTCTTCAAGTCCAAGAGCAGCTCAATTCGCGAATGGATCGCCTCGAGTCGGCGGTCATAGATCTTCAGTGCCGCACTCAGGCCGAAGCCCCTAAAAGGAAACATGACGACCAGGACGACCCTGATCGTCATGAGGGGGAGAAGCGCAGAAAAGTTCAATTTGAGGAGCCCATGCTGGGTATAGGGGGAGCAGAGACCGCCGAGGGGTCTGAGTTTCAGGGGTCGGGGGAAAAGTCTCAGGAGGCTCAGGAGTACATGTTAATAGAAGACGAGCCCATGGTCGAGGATCCAGCTCCACTGGATCCGATGACAGCCATGGTAGAATTTGAGGAACCGCACGAAAAGGTTGAAATCATAATAGTCTCTGACTCAGATTCCGATACCGAGGACAACCAACCTTTATTAACCCCTAAGCCTGAGCCTGATTCTCCAACTAAAAAATCCTCGTCCTCTTCTTTCGATTTCCTGAATTCACCACCCAGAGCCCATCAGGAAGACATACTTTCATCCATCCAAGATCCCCTATCATTAAAAGAATCCCACATTACTATCAGCCCCCCAAGATCCCCAAGCCCTCCACCAGTCCAACAAACCCAACGTTCAGGTCCCTCCCCAACAAAAAGGGTTGATTGCTTCGATGAGACTCCGGAAGGTCCTGGCGTGTACAGAAAAGATGATTTATTCTGGGTAGATCACTATACGAAAGGAAAAGTTCATACACTGCCGCAGGAAGAAAAAGACCAAATGCGACAAGAACGGCGGGGGACAATTATAAAGCTTCTAGAAGCCAAAAGATCTGAAATCGAAGAACCCCCCGTTCAAGGCCTGATAGAATTTCTGCAGAACTTTCCCCCGGAGAGGTTTCAAAATCCATATCTTGAAGAAAGGTTCAAGATGGTTTTCAGAAAGAAGTCTGGAGCCTTCACCAGACGCCTTCTCATGGAACTTACGAATGTCTCCAAAGCTGAACAGGCTGAATACTACCAATTGATGCTCCGGGAACAAAGGTCTAAGGTGTCAAAGTCAAAGATCAAAAAGCTCAAGACAATCACGATGTGCAAAAGAGCCAGACTCTTCTATCCCTCCTACCAAGTGGAAAGAGAAGATGGGACGGGAGATGACATCTTCGAGTATGATCTTGACTTCATAAGTGCGGATGACGTTGAATTCCTTCACAATAGTCTGAAAAATCGCATCAGGAAACGTCAAACGCACATGACCGCAGTAGGAGCCCTAGTACGAAGCATGAATCGCCGATCGATAATAATGTGCCTAAGAGATTTTCAGATGGCGATCGAAAGTGCTATGGTTAAGGTAGGGCTTCGTGCACCGGAACAAGACAGCTTTCTCCTAGCCCACCACCCGGCCTACAGAGTTGTACTTTCTGGGGATCTGGGAATTGTTTTTGTAAACTACAAGGGCTACAAAAGGTATATGCACTTTGAGGACCTTCCTTGCTACTCCGATGATACACTCAGATTGGTTCGAGCTGCTCTCACAAAGAAAGTACAAGACTATGATGCTCAACCAGATCCTGAACAGAGATGCTCACCTACGGAGATACAGAATACACTCAGCGGCATAGACTACCTGAACGAGCGGCTACATACAAGACAAGTAACCAGACGCTTCGACGTCATACTTGGTCTTCGAGAATCTACAGACCATGCCCGAGTTCCAGGACCTCCTAAGTGATCGAAAAGGGGGAGATTGTTAGATTTATTTATTTCGATCTTAGGAGTTGTTTTGTAATATTTATTATCATTGTAATTTGTCTTGTATTTTATTTCTATGTAATTTATGTTTAAGTAATAGTGTAGGGGCCAAAGGTGCCATGTCTTGTAAGTTAATTAAAGGAGCCTATAAAAGGCTCCTAGGGTTACCTTTTTGTCCCCACGGTTGACTAATTTGAATTGATATCTCAGCCGCCACTGTTCCATTCTCTCATATTCATATTGTCTTCTTCTTTATCGAAACACATTTGTTGAGCTTGTTTCTTCATGTGTTTGATGAGAATATCATTGAGGTGCTGAATATTTACGGGAATACAACTTTACAAGTATGTTTAGGTATCCATTTTTGTACAGTTCGTTGTGGAACTGATTTTGAAATTTGCTTCTTTGGAACCTTTTCCTGTTTAAAAGTAGGAACCTTTTTCTTTGGTAACCAAACAAGCTTATCAGATTTATATAAAGATTTAGCATGCAACACATGACAATAAGTAGAATTTAGAGAAAGTAAATCAGTAGGAGAGTATTTAGCACAATGTTTATCAGAAAGTTTATTACATATAGAATTATCTATGTGACTAATCCTATCAGTAACAGAATTTTGTTTAATTCTCCACTCTTGTCTTAATCTCTTCTTTTTCGTAGCTTGTTGCTTCTTTCTCCAAACTTTCTTCCGTGAACTTTTCACAATACAATCTGACATAATAGAAACACGAGAAATAGTCACTTTAGAATTTTGTTTATTCTGCCAAATTTTCTTACCTTTAGAAGTATGTGCCTTCTTTGTAGTAGAATCCTTTGTTGAAGAGGATTCACCATTTTCAAATTTTGGAGTCACAAAAGTAACTTTTGTTTTCTCCTTTTTCTTTTGCAAAACAGGTGAATTTACTGATATAACCGTAGATTCTGGAGATATTCTTTTCAGAATACTTACAGGTTCTTTAGGTTTATCAGTTTGTTTGTCATGTAAAGGTTAAACAAATTCATCAATCTTGACAAACATCTTCTCTAATGAGTTAAAATCGGAGTTCATGTCAGATCAAATTCTTGTTCCGAATTGATAGAATCAGGTTTAATTGAATGTTTCTGATCTGGTTGAGTTTTGTTTTCAGGCTGATTTTTCAGTTTTAATTCCAAAGTTTTTATTTCAGCCTGAAGTTTTTCATTTTCAGACTCAGAAGTTTTAATTTTCAATTCAAGATCAGAATTTATCTTTTCAAGAATTGAATTTGGTATATATGGCTTTTGAGAATAAGTAGTATTTTCAGATAAATCCTTTTCAGAGTAAGTCTGAATATATTCTTCTGAAATGCAAGAATTTTGAAAACTATCATTTAATCTGCTATAATTTACAGTAATCTGCATTTTATCTGTTCTCAACCTTTTTAAATCTTCACCTGATTCTACTTCATCCGAAGCTTTCATAAAAACCATTTGTAATCCTAAATTCATATATCTGACATCATATATATTTGGTGAACTTGAAATTGCTTTTGTCAGATATTTAGGATTTATCCAACCTATACCTGATTTGAATCATAAAATTCGGTATCTTTAGGTTGATTCAAATATATAGTTTGATCTGTTTGACCTCTTTTAATAAACTCATCTTCCAAAGATTTAATTTTCTCATAGCTTCGTTCTTTCATCAAATATAGATAGATATTTCACAGAATAACTTGATGATTCTAACTCGGCTAAATTCAGTTTCTCTTTTAGGTCAGATATATTGTTGTTCAGTTTTTGAATTTCACTTTGCAGTTCATTGGATTTATCTTGTAAATCTGATACTGCTTTTAATGCTAATGCCTTATCCTTGGAAAATTCTAACACTAAGGCATGTTTTTTACTCAATTTGTTTTCCAAGGAATGGACATTTTTTTTGGTTTTTAAGGATTTTTCAAATCGTTTTAACATATAAGTCATTTGAGTCAGTTTCTGTTCAAGCATACAGGAGTTATCATCATCATAATCAGAATTAGATTGTACCTCTGGTGTCTCTGAACTTTCTGAGGCATCTGTATCTGACTCATCATCTTCCTTTTCCTTACTGCATCTCGCATCTCCTGTTGCCATCAGTTACATCTCTTCTGTCAGTTCATTATCAGAATCAGACTCCTTTTGTTCTTCAGTTTCCTCATCTGTCAGTCCTACCCAAACCTCATCCTCAGCAATCATAGCAGACTCACTGAGTTCAGAATCATTGAATACTTCAAATTTCAGACAGATATGTGCATCTTCGTCTAGAATATCTTCATCTTCGAATAGTTGGAGCCAATGGTCATCTTCAGCCATCAAAGCCTTCCCAGCCTCTTTTTCCTTCGCCAGCAGTGCCTTCCGAGTGTAATATTCAGAGTTCTTGACAACTGGCAATCTGCATTCTCTAGCAAAGTGGTCTGGTTTGCCATAGTTGTAGCATTTTTTATCAGTATCCTTCTTGGCAGGCTTATCAGTTTTCTCATATTTCTCAGCCTTCTTGCCACTGCTCTCTCCCGGTTTTTCATATCTCTCTTTCTTCTCATACTTCCTTGAGCATGTCTTGTACCTCATCTTATTGTTGGTCGGTTTGCGGTAGAACTTCTTCTGAAATGCCTTTGTCAGCAAGGCTATTAGACATTTAATTTCGATCATGTGGACTTACTATGTAATAATTATTTAGTCCTGTATTCTATTTCCGTGTAATTTATTTCTATGTAAAAGTCAAGGGGGCAATTGTGTCAATGCCCCATACTTAATTAAAGGAGGCTATGTATAGCTCCTAGGGTTTAGTAAGGAGACACACGGTTGAAACATTCAATATTACAGCAGCCGCCAATATTCATATTCTCCAAACATTCTTATTGTCTTCTTCATCATTACTTAATTATTGAGCTTGATTCTTCTTGGGTTTTGATAAAGAAACATTAAAGTGCTGATTTATAAAGGGAATACATTATAACAAAGGCCATCTGTTTCTTCATCTCTTCAATCTCAGAATCAGTTGAGGAATCAGTTGAATCTGAATCTGATGACCTACTGCTCAATACAACCCGCTTTTCCTTCTTTAGCTTGTATTTATACTTCTTGTCAGCCAAGAGAGCTAAAGGATCAACGGTTGCCTTTTCAGCCTGTTTCTTTCTTGACATTTTCCTTAAAACAACTTATTGGTAGTTGTTAAGGTTCTCAAAAACCATATGAAAGTCTATGTCATCTATCTCTTTTGTTTGCTGAATTATCATTGTATACTTATCCCATTCCGGATTCAGCACGTTCAGGAATTTGACATTTGTATCCAAATTGGATTTTATCACTTCATTCCTTTTCATTTCACTTACTAGATTGACGGACCTCAGATAAGTACTTTCCAGGAATTCTCCTTCTCTTGCTCTGAAGTTTTCAAAGGTCATCAGACTATTTCTAGCTCTGTTTGTTACTGCTTTATCTGAACTGCGCATCAATTTACATACCTCATCCTAGATGGATTTGGTTGTTTTTGTATTGGTTAGAGTGATATATATGTCATTTGGGATTGAAGTCAGCAAGAGCTTTCTGCCAGTATTGTCTCCTAGTTTTCTTCGTTTTTGTGCTTCAGTTAGATTGGTGACCTCTACTGTTTTTTCCGGGATAGGAGGGTTGCCGGTTGGTACAGCTGGTATGGTTTCAAGAAAAACAGTTGGTCCCTCATTTAGGGATTTCAACATTTCTTCAGACAGGTCGTGGAAACTGATAAATTCTAGGAATCTTTCCCTCCACTGAACGTATTCACCTCTGTAGAGAATTGGAGGTTTGGTTTCCGACCCCATGACTAGTGCATCTTTTGACATTTTGACTGATTAAAATGAATCTTCCAAGATCTTTTAAATGGAATTTGACTAATTTTGAATGAGTATGAACAATTGATCAAACTTTTGATAAGTTAATCAAACTTGAATGAAAAAGGAGTGAAACTCGATTTGAATGGGATCAAACTCGAATAATGAGTAGTAAAACTCGATCAATGAATTGAATCAACTCGAATAGAAAAGAATGAAACTTAAATTAAAAAAGAATCAATAAAAGGATTAGTAATGAAACTCGAATGATGAATTGATGAAACTCGATTGACACATCAGTAAAACTCGAATGAAGTGTCAATAATCTTGAATGAACTTGACTTGTGTTTGATTAAACTCGAATTAATTGTGTTAAAAACTCGAATCAACTTGAATTTCACTTCTGTTGTTGAACCAAACTCGAATGATATTTTAATCAAGCTCGAATGAGTTTTAAAATTCAACTTGATTATGATTAAACAAACTCGAATATGCTTAAATTAACTCAAATGAATGTTTAATCAAACTCGAATTAATGTTCAATTCAACTCGATGTGAACAGAGTTCAACTCGATTGAATCTAACTACCAAGTCGATTAAAACTACCTTCCAACTCGATTGGAATAATGTCTAACTCGATTGGAACAAGGTCCAACTCAATTAAAACAACTTTCCAACTCGATTGAAACACATTTTCAACTCGATTAAAGAAGTTTTCAACTCGATTAACACATGAAATTCAATTCGAGTTTTATGATTTATGAAAAATTTCAAGTCCAGATTTCAATATTTTCAATGAAATTGCATGAATTGACTGACCCTAAATTGAAATCGAAGATGTGTTTTTCACTCACAAACACTTTTTATGAAACCACTTTGGTTATTTTTAGATCAAACACACTGTTTTTATCAAGAACAGTCAAGAACAACCGTTTTTCAACAAAATCCGTAAAATCAATAGATCTTTTTGTGTGTTTTGAATTACAGATTGAAATTAGATTCAATCTGATCGTTTTTTAGATCCTGATCTTCGACCCAATTTATACAATCAACCTCACACTGAATCAAAAACCCTAAGGGTTTTTCAAAGTTTCAAAGACTTCGATGAAACAGTAGGTTTTAAACAATATGAAAAATTTCAAAATCAATCAAAATATGTCATTTCTGTGCTCTGATACCAATTGTGAATTCTAATTAATCAATCACAAGTATAATCACAAACAATTAAGAACACATTAAACACTAACCGAATGATTCTTTGCACCAAAATATGACTTACAGAGAGATGAAAGAAGTCGTACACTGTAGCCCTAAACTTGCTATAAATTTCGTGCAAATCACAATGTCAGATTTGTAGGAATCACAAACCACTAAGTACTATTTATACAAAAATACATATCTATGCATTAATTACAAAACCCCTAGACTTATTATATTCATCAATTAAAATAGACTAACACAAAATATACTGGGAATCGAAGTTAACACCCCTAGATTTCTTATTTGTCATTCACATGTTTACATTTACTATTAATCAAACATTAAAAATTATGTTATTATATTTTACTCATGTTTATTGATCGAATTCATAAGTTTTATATGTTTATATTTATCTTTTTTCAATATAATTTACAATTTGTGGTGTTTGTTTCATAAGCAAATTATCATAACACCCAAAATTTATTTTGGATTCCAATATGGATGTTAATTTTCTATTAATCACATGATTATGTAGTTTCGTCTTCATGGTTGATAACACTATGGTTGATGACACTGGATGCATCTTTTCATCAAAATAAACAATTCATGTATTATGTAAGTATACATTATCTTTTATATTTTCTTTGAATAACTCATTGACTTGGGTTATAAGTAGTAATCAATTTTCATATAAATAGAACCATTTTATAAATAATAAAGTTTGGTATTATCTAATTATTTAATTTGAAAAGACAACAATCTTTTTAAACTCTAAATTATACAATTTTCTTTTAATTTGATGATTAAAATTCTAATACATAGGTGTATATATTTATTTAATTTTAATTAAATATCTAAACAAATCATAATATTAAAACAAATTAGGACATAAAAATTATAAATATTTAAAGAACTTATGTTTATTATAAATTATTATGTATTTCACCTTTTCTATTTAACTATCATAAACAATAGTTGTAGTTATTTATTTCATTACAGTTAATATCTAAATATGAATTAATTTCAGTTGTAAAAGAATTTTTTTGCTAATACCTTCGTGTAATATAGCATTATGTTAAATAGTTATGTACATTTTCTGTACATATGTAATTGTTATAAATAGTTGAGTTTTAATATTCTTTTCACAGTTAAAAATTATTTTATGATCAAATAATCCTAATCCATTTGAAAAAGTTCGTAGAGAATCAAGTAATGTACATGAATCTCATAGTCATCGACAAATTTTGATTTTTTTTTTTTTTATCTCAAACTTACAACCCAACAAATTTTAATATCTTCTTAATTGAAATATGAGCCTTAAACAAATAGACTTAAAAATGCAAAAACAAATTTATATAAACTCTTTATTTTTCTAATAAATATGCATTTTTATAAATTGGTATATCTGAATTCTTACACAGAAAACTCAAAAATTAAGTAAGTTTCTATCTTACCAATCTTCTTTTCTGATATAATTTATGTTGTGTATTGTGTTATTATATATGCTTTTGCATATAAAAGTGTTTGACAATAGAATTTGATTTGGTATTGGATCAATTTACAAAGCATATTCATTCTAACAAATACACATCTCTAATAATTACATAAGATTTAAATAAAATTTAGTCCGATGCATCGTACGGGCCGTCATAGCTAGTATACTATAAAAGTTGAGTCCATGTATTAAATGATTGTCATAAAAATTTAATTAAATTAAATGAGAATGTTAATTACATGTATTAATTTAATAAATAATATTGTTTATTTACTATTTATTAAAGGGTTTATATTGAAAAAACCCTATAAACTTTTCTCATTTTGACGATTAAGTCCTTAAATTTTTTTCCGATTGTTAAGTCCCTAAACTATTTTTGTATTATTCAAAAGTATATATTTTTGACTGGCTACCGGATGAGTAGGTAAAACACAACCAATAAAACAAAAAGTTGAAGGATTTAATCAATAAAACATGTAAAGATAGTGGGTTTTTTGAATAATACAAAAATAGTTAAGGGACTTAAACAATCAGAAAAAAAAAGTTTAAGGATTAATCACAAAACTAAGAAAAGTTTATGGGGTTTTTTCGATATTAATCATTTATTAAATACATAAACATGCAATGGTAAACTTCATGTAAACAAATGAGAATGTTAATTATATAGTTCTATATTATAAAAGTTGAGTCCATATATTAAATGATTGTCATAAATTTTTTATTAAATTAAATGAGAATGTTAATTACGTATATTAATTCAATAAAAAATAATATTTATTTACTATTTATTAAATACATGAACATGCAATGGTAAAAACTTCATGTAAACAAATGAGAATGCTAATTATATAGTTCTATTTAATTTTAATTTAACAAATAATAGGAATTAGATATTTTGTGTTAATTATATTTTTTTAATTTATAAATAATAGGTATTAGTTATTTTGTGTTACTTAATTATATTTTTTAATTTGGTAATTAAACAATTTAGATACTAATGAGCAAATTTATGTATATATAACTTTTTGCATAAGACGAAACTTTATGTACACATAAAATTAATGCATCATCTCCCATAAAAACTTCTATTGTTTGAAATTAATGATTTAAAATAAAAAAAAACTTAATTTGAGCATCCTAATAATCTTATTAAGACTCAAAATTATTCATATTTTTATATGGTAATTAAAAACATTTTAAATACTATTTGATCAAATGATTTAAAATAAAAAAACTTAAGTTGAGCATCCTAATAATCTTTTTAAGACTCAAAGTTATTTATATTTTTAATTTGGTAACTAAAAGCATTTTAATACTATTTGATCAATTATATTTATAAGCTTAAACTGTAATAAAACTTTAAATGATATTTAAGCATTCCAATAAAATTATTTAAGACTCAATATTAACTTGATAATTAAAAATATTATAACTACTATTTTATTATATGTGTTGAATAATTTAAAGGTTACTCGTACTAGCTAAATTTGATTTGATGCTTAATATTTTTGTATGACTTTTTTTAATAATTAGAACTTTTGTTATTATCAATTAGTTAATAGTAATGAAATTTTATATAAAAGTTGAATCCATCTAATAAAGTATTCTATGATTTAGTTAATATTTTTTAAATAATAGTAACAATAAATATTTGTATTAATAACATAATAAATTGATTGTGTAAATGATAAACAATTCAAGAGACACATAAGTTATGAATAAAATTTAATTGAAGCAATTGAAGAGACATTATGTTATTGATTGACCCTCTTAAATTAATCTAAATAAGCATAGAATTAATGATTAAATTAGTTAATAGCAATTTATTTATATAATTGAATGAATAAATTTTTTATAACCTTATAATTAGCTAACTACTTTATGAAATGGATAAAATGACTAATAAAATAATTATTATAATGATATTTATATATTGTTATGACTTGTACATCAAGCTTTGTTACTTGAACTTTTTCAAATTCAAGAATTTAGCATTAATATGTTGTATATTATTATAAGTTGTAATTATATACATCATTTATAATATATTAAATATATAAATATATATAGTGTAAATATGATAATTGTTGTAGATATTTAATTAAAATTAGAAGGACCAACTATTTTAATATATTTCACGAAAATTAACAAAATGCTTACTAATGTTATTTATTAATTTTTTATCGAAATAAAATCAAATGAATAATACTCATATTTATTGCATGGAACTAATCAGCTTATATATAATAGACTCAACTTTTACAAAAACAACTAACTAATAATTATAATTATATATTAGTTGTTAAAAACTTACCAAATGTCGATATGTAGAACATGCATCAATTATTAAACTTCAATTAATGAACTATAATTTTAATCTCGGTTATTAAATCAGAATCTTACTCAGTATCGTTTCAATATTCACAAGATCCTTATCATAACGTAGGAGTGAGCATGAGGCAGTTCAGTTCGGTTTTTGGCCGAAACCGAACCCAAACCGAAAATTCCGGTTTTTGAAATGGAGAAACCGTTCGGTTTCGGTTTTTCGGTTTACACCCGTGGGTTTTTTGGTTTTTCGAAAACGGCTTGGTTTTTTGGTTTAAACCCGAGAAATCTTAGACATTTTTTTTACTAAAATTGAGTTTTTGTTCACTAAACTTATGATTTTCTTTACTAATTAAAGTTAAACACTATTTGATAAATTATTAAAAAATAAGAATGTTTATACCATTTAATTAGCATTCTCTACATCACATATAAATAAAATATACATAACTATTAATAATGTCAATTGTTAGGCACAAAAAGGTCTCAGTCAAACCTGTTCTGCATCTGAGGGTGTGATTATTAATCAAACCTGTTGATGCACTTGATGGGTAAAAGTTAAGGCCTGTTTATGCCTTAATAATACCTAAAAAGTGATTTGCAAAATCAGTCCAAAGCTGTTCTATATGTTGCATGTGTTGCAACTAAGACAGTTTGTCCAAACTGTTCAGTCTGCTGAACAGGCTGGACATAAACTGTCTACGCTGCTCTACACTGGTGAGCAGCTTGGGCAGTTTTCAAGTGTTCTGTTCTTTGTGAACAGAACCTGTTCTTTGTGAACAGGCTAAACACTTTATGGAATATGTTTCCAAGTCCTCATGTATTGTTTTTGGCTACAAGATCAGTTTACAAAGTCGAAGACAAAGTGGAAATCAGAACTGCTCAGCCTGCCCAAGCTGTTCTGTTACATGAAGACAAAAGGTTATTTGAAAAAGGGTGACAGACCTTTTTCTTATATCAAAATAGGCCTTTACAAGGAAGAAAGACGCAAAGTTGACATTCCTTATTTAGTTAAAGGCAATGCAACAGTAGACAAAGTGAAAAGACAAAAGTTCTGCACACAAGAAGACAAGTCTGCTTTTTAGAAAGTGCAGAAAAGGTTATGTTGTCTTTTCAACAAGACTTCTCCTTTTTCATTCCGTCCAATGAAGAAGTTTCACTTAGATCCTCTGAGTGAGTATAAAAGGAAGCTTAAGGTCAGAAAGATTAAGCCAAAAAAGCTAAGTGTTGAAGCCAAGAGAGAACGTGCAAGTGTGTTTTTCATGCATGCAAGCTTGCTTGTGTAATACAGTTTCTCTGTGTCTAAGCTGTTCTACATAAGCTGTCCCTCTGAGTCTTGTAAACACAGTGAGTTCTTCTTAGTGAGTGTATTCATTGTAAACTAGTTTGAGTCTGTCTTAGACTAGTAAACATACTGTTGTATCTGTCATCTCAGCTTGAACCTTTCCGCATTCAAGCTTGTTTGTAATTAACAACTTGTTGATAATACATACAAACATTGAGAAAACAGTGTGTAGTTTTTAAATAGCTGTATTCACCCCCCCCTCTACAGCTTAAAGCTATATACTTTGGGAACCTCTCGGGACCTACAACTGGTATCAGAGCTGTAACATCCCTATTTTTCAATTTTATGTAATTTACAGCTTTAAGGACTTAATTATTGTGTTAAGGGATTATTATATCAATTTAAGTTAAATTTTGATCATATTATCAGTTAAGTAAGAAAATACGAAGTTGAGGGGTATAATGTGCAATTGGGTCAAAATAGAAATAAAAAGGGAAAAGTCTTTCACTTTTCAAAATCCACTCTCTCACTACACTCTCTCTCTAGCCGACTCCCTCACTCTCTCTCTATCTCTCGGGTTTTATCAAGATCACCCAAGAACTCAACAATTTCAAGTGTCAAAGTTGGATTCAAGTTGCAATTTAGGAACTATAACTGCTACAACAAACAATTTGAGGTAACGTTTGCTCATATTTACGAATTCTTGAAGTTTTGGTTCGGTTTTTAGTGAAAACCGAATCATAAGATCTATGTTTCAATTGTTAATGCATGTTGGATATTAGTGTTGCAATGTTAAAATCGAGTGATGATAATGTTGTATACCAAATTTCAGAATCAGATTCCACCTCTAAGTGTGATTTCAAGACATGTGTGTGTTTTAGTGTGTGTGTTTATCGAGACATGTAGAAAATGAACACAAATGGGTTGTTTTGGTACATAAGTGTTATAAGTTGAAATAGTGTTTCTAAGTTCATATTTACTATTTTAGTTACTGAAACATGCAAAAATGGACAAAACATAATTTCTGGAAAATGTTGGAAAAACTTCTAAGTATGAACTCGGACCTGTCCCATTTCGGACCAACGCCAAATTCGGTCCTGTACATCCGAGTTCGGACCAGAAGCCATTTCGGACCAACAGTGGCTTCGGACACTCCCCATTTCGGGTCCATCCCAATTCGGATCCCCATCCTAATTCGGACCCTGTCAATTTCGGACAAATCCTCATTTCGGACCACCCATTTTGGATCACCCCAATTCGGACCACACCCTATTTCGGACTTCAACCATAATTCAGACCATCGGTGTTTCAGACCATCCGAATTCGGATCTGGTCCGAAATCTGACCCAATTACATTTAGTTTTCAGGATTTAAGTTTTAAGCAATTACTGACACAAAATCATTATTACACTTACTTTACAGATCATTGTGGTGTTATCAAAACACACATTGATTCAGGATCAAGTCACAAAACCAATCACTGTGAGTAACAGATTGTCATTCGAACATTTATTGTTTTTGCATTCATGTTTATACATTCAATGGCATGTTCACGTTGTTCATATACTTCATTTGGCACTCATGAAATGATTTGTTGTTATGATGCACACTCGTACTTGACATGTAACACACATGTAGCCATCGTTCATTTGAAAGTGCATCTATTTACATCATGCTTGCACTGCATGATCATTACTTCATAATCTGATGCGACCTGGACTGGGGCTGACAGCAGGCCACTGTCGGGGACTGATCATCCCACTCGTATCCCATCAGGTTCGGCACATCCCCGATCAGCATATTGAACTGCCACCCCATGCTAGCACTGCATGGTTTACTTACACTTTGAGGCTTTTCACTGCCGTTTTCACATACATGGGGCTTACACTGCCCATGGTTAAGCATTGCATGTAAAGAAATATTTGTTGTTTGCATAATCTGTTTTCTCACTAAGCATTTAGCTTACTGTTGACTCACATTGTTTTCAGGCAAAGGCAAGAGTGTTGTGGGACCTTCATCTTAAGCAATCCATTTCTTATCTCGGTGACCATAGAAGCTAATTGGTATATGGACAATGTAGCTTTGGGGCTGGGATTTGTTACTATTAAAACATTATTGATGATGTAATAGCTAGATTTAATCACTGTAGTCATGTACTTTACTTTGCTTTAGTGTGGATTTGCTTAATTCTAATTTAAGTATTCAAATTCAATTATCATGATTATTCATTGGGTTGTTTGTCGATCCTGGAGATTACAATTATATCATTAATTAACAGGGGCGTCACAGAGTTTGTTATCAGAGCATTAGTTTGAGGTTTCAAGTGTCCGCGAGGACTTGGACTCAAACTTAGGTTATGATATTAGAATGAACTTCTAAGTAATGATCTGAACTAAGATAGGATTGACATGCACACGGGGAAACACAAAGGGTAACTGTACACTTAGGACTTACAAATAAAATGTTCTAAATATAAGTTGTTATATTTCAGAACATGTCAGGAGACGATATGACTCCTCAGCAAATGTTCCAGATGATGCAAGCTCTCATGGAACAAAACAATGAGCTACAATCCAAACGAATGGCTGAGCAGGCTCAGTCATTTGCTGACCAATTAAGGGCCAGAGATGAGGCCGAGGCAAAACGAAAGGCCGATAAGCGAAAGAACAAGGAACAACAACAGGACGACCAAGAGGAAAGACAAGATACTGGGTCTTCTAACCGATCAAGGGGCTGTAGGTTTAAGGACTTCAAAAGTAACGGAGCGGTTACTTTTGATGGGACTGGAGACGCCGTTACTGCATTGGAATGGATTACCACCACAGAGAGAACTTTCAGAATCAGCGACTGTGCTGATAAAGACATGGTCCGCTTTGCAACCGCTATGTTTGCAAGGGATGCTGTTATGTGGTGGGATGCAATGACACATGTGCTGACGATGGAGGTAGTGTCACACATGTCTTGGAACGAGTTCAAGGAAGTATTCTCCCAGCAATACTGTCCTACTGATGAGAAGCGCCGTCTAGAGGCGAAGTTCCTGAATCTGACTCAAGGAACGAAAACGGTTACACAATATGCCGTTGAGTTCACCCGATTAAGTCTGTTCGCACCGCATCAAGTTGACACAGAAGAGAGGAAGATAGCCCGGTTTGAGGCCGGACTAGACTATGAAATTCGTCGAACCATGAGTGGGGTTCGGTATACAACTTTTGCCGGTTTACTTGAGGCTGCTCGGAATGTGGAGCAGATCGTCTTGTTATCCGGTTATGTCATCGGTTCAGCTGCCGCATCACCGACTCAACCGTCGCCGCCAAAAAGGCAGCGGGAGTCTGGATCTTCCCGATTCTCTCCCCAATCTCATCAACAATCTTCATCACCCAAGAAGGGAAGGGCCTTTTCGGCCAATTCTGAAATGAGGGACTGCAGACGATGCAGAAAAGCGCACTCTGGGGAGTGCAAGACTCGGGACATGTATTGTTTCTGCTGTGGGCAGAAAGGCCATCACTGGGAGCATTGTCCTCGAAAAGATGATGCATGCTACAACTGCCACAGACTTGGCCATTTCTCAAGGGACTGCCCGAAACCCCCACGAGATCAGAATGCTCCACAATCAACAGCAAGATCTTCTGTAGCTTCCACGGCTCGCATGGATCAATCTCAAAGGGCTCCAACAAGGGCATTCCAAATCACAGCTGAAGAAGCAAAGGATGACCCGGAGGTGGTCACTGGTACGTTCTATGTTAACTCAATTCCTGCACGTATACTGTTTGATTCCGGAGCCAATCGTTCGTTTGTCTCCACTACATTTGCTCGTCAATTTAACATGCCAACTTCCAAACTGCAATTTGTACTTGACATAGAGACTGCTAGCAATATGTTAGTAAAAGCAGACAAAGTGTATAGGAATTGTACATTATTGGTAGAAGACGTAGTATTCAATATAGATCTGATCCCTATGGAGTTCGGGGAATTCGATATCATAGTAGACATGGACTGGTTAGTTCATAACGAGGCCCAGATCGTATGTAAGAAAAGAATGATCAAGATTACCACTCCCGAGGGCCGAGACATATGCATTTATGGTGATAGACACAAAGGCGACTTATGCCTTATTTCAATTGCAAAAGCCCGAAAGCACGTTGCCAAGGGTTGTTCAGCTTACTTAGCCTACGCTGTCGATGCAAAGGCTGAAGTTCAATCTCTTTCTACCGTTTCCGTCGTTTCCGAATTTCCTGATGTCTTTCCAGAAGATATCTCGGGATTGCCACCTGATCGTCAAGTGGAATTCCGCATTGACCTCATTCCCGGAGCTGCTCCAATAGCAAAGGCTCCTTACCGTCTAGCCCCTGCTGAAATGCAGGAAATGATGAAGCAGTTACAGGAGCTACTTGACAAAGGTTTTATCCGCCCAAGTTCATCTCCTTGGGGTGCTCCTGTTCTGTTTGTCAAAAAGAAAGATGGCACATTGCGAATGTGCATCGACTATCGAGAACTCAACAAAGTCACAATCAAAAACAAATACCCGTTGCCCCGGATTGATGATCTCTTCGACCAATTACAAGGCGCAAGCTACTTCTCGAAGATTGATCTTCGTTCGGGTTATCACCAACTCAAAGTACATTCTAATGACATTCCAAAGACGGCTTTCAGAACTCGTTACGGACACTACGAGTTTCTGGTAATGCCGTTCGGTCTTACTAATGCGCCGGCCGCTTTCATGGATCTCATGAATCGAGTCTGCCGGCCAATGCTCGACAAATCGGTCATCGTGTTCATCGATGACATTCTCATTTATTCAAAAACCGAAGAGGATCATGCAGCACATCTGAGAGAATTACCAGAGTTGCTGCGCAAAGAGCGACTTTACGCCAAATTCTCTAAGTGTGAATTCTGGTTGAGGCAGGTACGTCTCAACGTTTGAAACAATTTCATGATCCTTATATTCAATCATAAATTATTTTATTAACTTGTACCTCTTAAACAATCAATTCAGATCCAATTCTTGGGGCACGTGATATCTGGTGCTGGGATTGCTGTTGATCCTGCAAATATCGAAGCTATCCAGAACTGGGAATCACCCCGCAACGCCTCAGAGATTCGGAGTTTTCTTGGATTGGCTGGTTACTACCGCCGATTCATCAAAGACTTCTCAAAGATCGTCGTTCCGCTAACAAAGCTTACTCGCAAGAATGCTACTTTCTTTTGGAAAGAAGAACAGCAAGTAGCCTTTGACGAATTGAAGAAATTGCTAAGTGCAGCACCGGTGTTAGCCCTGCCTGAAGGGAACGAAGACTTTGTTGTCTATACAGATGCATCAGGCACGGGTTTAGGTGCTGTTCTAATGCAAAGAGGAAACGTCATAGCTTATGCTTCTAGACAACTCAAACCACATGAGAAAGATTACTCTACTCATGATCTAGAGCTTACTGATGTGACTTTCGCTCTCAAGTTATGGAGACACTACTTGTACGGAACCAAGTGTCAGCTCTTCACCGACCACAAGAGTTTAAAGTACATATTCAGTCAGAAGGACTTGAATATGAGGCAAAGAAGGTCAATGGAGCTGATAAAAGATTACGACTGTGAGATTCTCTATCATCCCGGGAAGGCCAACGTAGTGGCCGATGCTCTAAGTCGAAAAGCATACTGCAAGGCATATTGCTATGCCTTGACTTCTACAATTTTGACCTCAACTATTATAGATGATGTTAGGGCTGCTCAGTTACAGGCCCTAAAAGAAGAGAATGTTAAAGACGAAGATATCAGAATTCAGTTGCCATTAATGCAAGACGATGGAACTGGACTGAAAGGAGTTTACGACAGAGTTTGGGTTCCTAAGTTCGGGAACATGCGAGATGTAATTCTCGAGGAGGCTCATCAATCTAAATTCTCAATTCATCCTGGCAGCACAAAAATGTACAACGACCTGAAGGCCGATTTCTGGTGGCCAGGATTGAAAAGAGATGTCGGTCAGTATGTTGAAAGGTGCAGAACATGTCGTCTAGTCAAAGCCGAGCACCAACAACCCTATGGTAGTATGCAACCTCTTCCTATCCCAGAATGGAAGTGGGACCATATTACTATGGATTTCGTAACAAAACTTCCCAAAACACGTCGTCAACATGATGCCATTTGGGTCATTGTTGACCGTCTAACAAAATCTGCGCACTTCATTCCAATCCGAGAAACCTACTCACTGGACCGACTTGCCCAGATCTACGTAAACGAAATCGTTATTAGGCATGGTGTGCCTAAGTCTATTGTCTCCGACCGAGATAGTAGATTCACTTCCAATTTCTGGACTGCTTTGCAAAACGGTCTTGGTACTCGTATCGCAATGAGTACTGCATATAGACCACAATCGGACGGGCAAAGTGAAAGAACAATCCTAACTCTCGAAGATATGCTCAGAGCCTGTGTCATGGATTTGGGTGGTAACTGGGACGATCACCTCCCATTGGTTGAATTCTCCTACAACAATAGTTACCATTCCACTATCAAGATGGCACCGTTCGAGTCTCTATACGGAAGAAAATGTAGGACTCCAACCTGTTGGAGGGAAACAGGAGAAACTCCAATAGCTGGTCCTGCTTTGCTACAAGAAACAAATGAAAAGATCCAACTCATACGGCAGTACATGAAAACAGCACAAGATCGACAAAAGAACTATCATGATCGCCGGCACAAAGCGATAGAATTTCAGAAAGATGAATGGGTATACTTGAAGGTATCCCCAATGAAAGGTGTTACAAGATTCGTTAAGCGAGGAAAGTTATCGCCTCGATTCATAGGACCCTTCAAAATAATAGAAAGAGTTGGTAATCAGTCCTATCATTTGGACTTGCCGGAAGAATTATCAGGTGTTCACCCGGTATTTCACGTTGGGTACTTAAGGAAGAGTCTGGTGCCCGAGAGGGAACCATGGACTGATCACTCGGACATTAAGATTGACGAACGGCTAAGGTTTGTTGATGAACCGGAATGCATTTTGGAGACAAAAGTCAAGAAACTACGTAGCAAAGAAATTAGAATGGTGCTGGTCAAGTGGAAGCATCATAAGGGAGCTAATCACACTTGGGAATCGGAAGAAGAAATGAAGACTAAGTACCCAAGTTTGTTTTTAACGCAGCATGACTTCGCGGACGAAGTAAGGCGTGGTGGGCCCCATGCTGTAACATCCCTATTTTTCAATTATATGTAATTTGCAATTTTAAGGACTTAATTATTGTGTTAATGGAATATTATATCAATTTAAGTTAAATTTTGATCATATTATCAGTTAAGTAAGAAAATACGAAGTTGAGGGGTATAATGTGCAATTGGGTCAAAATAGAAATAAAAAGGGAAAAGTCTTTCACTTTTCAAAATCCACTCTCTCACTACACTCTCTCTCTAGCCGACTCCCTCACTCTCTCTCTATCTCTCGGGTTTTATCAAGATCACCCAAGAACTCAACAATTTCAAGTGTCAAAGTTGGATTCAAGTTGCAATTTAGGAACTATAACTGCTGCAACAAACAATTTGAGGTAACGTTTGCTCATATTTACGAATTCTTGAAGTTTTGGTTCGGTTTTTAGTGAAAACCGAATCATAAGATCTATGTTTCAATTGTTAATGCATGTTGGATATTAGTGTTGCAATGTTAAAATCGAGTGATGATAATGTTGTATACCAAATTTCAGAATCAGATTCCACCTCTAAGTGTGATTTCAAGACATGTGTGTGTTTTAGTGTGTGTGTTTATCGAGACATGTAGAAAATGAACACAAATGGGTTGTTTTGGTACATAAGTGTTATAAGTTGAAATAGTGTTTCTAAGTTCATATTTACTATTTTAGTTACTGAAACATGCAAAAATGGACAAAACATAATTTCTGGAAAATGTTGGAAAAACTTCTAAGTATGAACTCGGACCTGTTTCGGACCAACGCCAAATTCGGTCCTGTACATCCGAGTTCGGACCAGAAGCCATTTCGGACCAACAGTGGCTTCGGACACTCCCCATTTCGGGTCCATCCCAATTCGGATCCCCATCCTAATTCGGACCCTGTCAATTTCGGACAAATCCACATTTCGGACCACCCATTTTGGATCACCCCAATTCGGACCACACCCTATTTCGGACTTCAACCATAATTCGGACCATCGGTGTTTCGGACCATCCGAATTCGGATCTGGTCCGAAATCTGACCCAATTACATTTAGTTTTCAGGATTTAAGTTTTAAGCAATTACTGACACAAAATCATTATTACACTTACTTTACAGATCATTGTGGTGTTATCAAAACACACATTGATTCAGGATCAAGTCACAAAACCAATCACTGTGAGTAACAGATTGTCATTCGAACATTTATTGTTTTTGCATTCATGTTTATACATTCAATGGCATGTTCACGTTGTTCATATACTTCATTTGGCACTCATGAAATGATTTGTTGTTATGATGCACACTCGTACTTGACATGTAACACACATGTAGCCATCGTTCATTTGAAAGTGCATCTATTTACATCATGCTTGCACTGCATGATCATTACTTCATAATCTGATGCGACCTGGACTGGGGCTGACAGCAGGCCACTGTCGGGGACTGATCATCCCACTCGTATCCCATCA